>CAXHKG010000184.1:0-64087 GCA_964016985.1 Anodontia alba
CCCTTAAACCCCACCTTTATACAGTAAAACTGGGGTTTACGGGGAAATACATTTGTTTTCTTATTTATGTTCAAAAATATAGATTGTGGGTACTCTTTAGAACCATCCACAATCTATGTTTTGAGCAGGAATATGATAAATATCAGAATGTTTTATCTGAAAGTTCTCATTTTTTGATGGTAAAATTCTCAATATATTTGAATAGGCGTATTTTCGTAATGAAAGTGTTCGAAATTTTAGGATATTTACCGTAAACGGAACTGAGACACTTTTATGGGAGGCTACTCTGGCGAAAGGGTTTTGCCCCCCCCCCCCCCCCCCCCCCAATCCTATCCCCCTCCCCCCGCCCCCCACTCCCGCCACTTTTCTTAAAAGGTGTGCATCTAAAAGGAACGATTTTGTTCCTCAAGCGATGAAAAATGATACAGTCGAACCTCAATAGCTCGAACACTGATAGCTCGTTTACCATTCGAACTTGTGTTTGAGTCCCTACGAAATTCTTCCGATAGCCCAAGAAAGCAAATATTTAGGGAGTTTTTTTTAGATTTTTTTTCTTATTTTATGAAATTTTATGTTGTGTGTAATCACTAGAATCGCCTCATCGAGCGATTCTAATGAGTGCACTCAACATACAGTTATTGTGTAGAAAAGATTTACCTAAATTATCGCTTCCTGACCTGGCGCTCTCAGTGGTTCGAACTACCCCATCACGAAAACATGCCTATATAATGTTGACTCCCTTAAATCCCACTTTTGTATAGTAAAAACTGGGGTTTACAGGGGTATACATTATTTTTCTTATTTCTTCTCAAAAACATAGATTGTGGGTACTCGTTAGAACCGCCTCGCCGAGGCGGTTCTAACGAGTACCCACAATTTACGTTTTGAGCAGAAATAAGAAAAATATCAGAATTTTTTATCTGACAATTTTCCTTTCTTGGTTGTAAAATTTTCACTACATTTAAATAGGCGTGTTTTCGTAATGCATATCTCGGCCAAATTTTCACGGTCCGAAACATGTTTGAGCCATTGAAGTTTGACTGTATTTGGTACGTTTATTTATTTATTATTTATTTATCTATCTATTTATTTATTTATTTAATTTTCTTATTCATTTATCTATTTATTTATCTATTTATTTGTTTATTCATTTTCAGGACGGGTTCGCTGCCTGTAAACTACATCGAATCTCATTTGGTAAGTACTCGGCCCTACATAACAATTTGAAACTTAACCGTAACTACCCTCTTCGCTAATTTCAGCAGACGATATTTTCTTTTTTCCCCAGACCCCAGAAATAGTCTTTGACATTCTGTGTTAATTGTCTCCTTATGTAGGAGACAATGAAAAGTAGAAAATCAGCATTTTCTGAAACGTCAAACCTTTACCACTCTCTGGGCAAATTCAGCGGATATTTTCCCCAGAAAATAGGTTGTGACAACATTTCATGCAAATTGTTTCCAATTTTTTTTTTTTTTTTTTTTTTTTTTTTTTTGGTGGAGGAGGGGGTGGGGCGGGGGACGTGGAGAGAAACAAAATATTTCAAAATATCGTCTGCCGAATTTTTTACCCAGCATGCGGAGCGTCAAAAGCCTTGCAGATGATCACGGAACCGGTTACCATATTTACTTTAAATAATAGACAGAAATCACTGAGCAAACAGTGAAGACCAAGTCAAACTGTCCCTTTTTCTACCAAGTGTTAAGGTGAACGGGATATACTTGGTAGAATTTCCACATATGGGTCGTATATTTTACATACGCAAAAACTTTATCTGTAAAACCTGGGTTGGGGCATTTTCGACATTGGCAAACAGTGCAGATATAGATCAGACGCCGCGAACTGTTTGCTTAAATTACAGGAAATTAAGGGTTGAATGAACAGTCCATTAGGAAAACACGCCTATTCAAATATATAGAAAATTTCACCTCCAAAAACTGAAAATTTTCAGATAAAACAATTCTGATATTTTTCATATATTTGCTCAAAACATAGATTGTAGGTACTCGGCGAGGCGGTTCTAACGAGTACCCACAATCTATGTTTTTAACAAAAATGAGAAAAATAATGTATACCCCGGTAAACCCCAGTTTTACAATATAAAAGTGGGGTTTAAGGGGGTCAAAATTATATAGGCATGTTTTCGTGATGCTTAAGTCCCCATTCAGGCTCATTTTCCTAGCCTACACTCAGAGACAATCGATCCACCTGTGTTGTCAGTGCTTTGATTTTCTAGGGGTGTGGGGGTGGGGGGGGGGGGGAGAGGGGGGTGGGGGGCATCATTTGCGACGTTCTGTTTGTTTTCCTGTGCATTAAAGCCCTCCTGAAAATCGGTCTACTCTAAAAGGAAAGAATCTGCCCCTCCCCCATTCCCCACCCCACCAAGGGAACACATATTCTTTCCTTATAGAGTAGACCCATTTTCAAAAGGGAGGCAAGATCAATAACATTATGACATACAGTCGAACCTCGTTATCTCGAACTCGCTTATTTCGAATTACCGCTTATCTCGAAGTGAAAATCTGGTCCCTGTTTTAACATGAAATTATGACAACAGAACAAAATAATGAAGAAAAGAGGAGAAATTGCTCCTAAGGAGCAATTTCTCCTCTTTTCCACATTATTTTATAGATATATTTCTAACTTCAGGAGTCAAATTACATATTCATTTGTTAAATGTGGTTGGTCAATTTATTGTTTTCCTCACTCTCTCAACTCTGATATGTCGAGGTACGGATATCTCGAAGTATTTCAGTGAGTCCCTTGGAATTCGAGATAACGGGAGTCGACTGTAGTTGCCTACCCTGAAAATTTATCCGTTCCCCTTAAGACATTTTACTAGAATATCACGTGAACTTCCTCGTAATTTCTAACTTTCCTGATCCACACTTTTACTATATAAAATCGTGAATTCGATGGTTTACATAAATTATGAATAAATGAAGTATACCTTAGGGGTGGCGTTTAAATTCTGGAAAAAAAAATGAAGCATTTCTTTTTATGGCTGTGTTTAATCCTCAGAAATAATTTGTGAAACCTTTCTATTTATTTAGCTCCCAACTGAAAAGGTACGGAGCCTAATTGTATGCAAGCACATTAGATATGTTTCCGAAGTTCAAAACTTTAACTTGCAAATAATAAACAAAAGCAGACAAAATTTAAACACAACATAACTTTTCTTATTTTTCATCACTGTAGACTGTATAATATCAGCCTATGCATTTTTTAAAGGCAATTCATTTATTTAAACTGGCAAATAATTCTACCGACTGTATGCTACAAGATTCATTGATTCTGGAAACGGGCAATGAAGGTCCTGATTAGCTTGCGCACATGAACAGGCTGATTTGAGCCTTCGTAGCCCACAACGTCATACAGAGCCTTCTTTCACGTTGTGTCATGCTATTTTTTTTTTTTTTTTTTTAGAAGATGCCAAGGCAATTATCAATTCATCACTGCCTGATCATTTCTGGGAGGTGCCGGAGGCTCCAAACAAGGTTTATTTAAGATCCCCTGACGACACAAAGGCTCTTGAAATATACATCACCAGTGGTAGAGGTAAGAGCTTTACGTTTCATTTTTATTCTGGCATGCCAGTAATACAGACCAAAATAAAACAATAATCTACAATATTTGCAAACGTCAGGCTGTGCTGGACACTTATGTAGTCAACAGCGGCCATCAACATAAACAGGAATTCAGGAGAAAACATTCGCAGAATAAAAACTGTTTCACGATGCCCACTGTATCTAACAAAATGTGCAAAAACAGTCATGATAATTATAATTTACCTTTCCAGTTATTCACACTTGAACATTACTGAACATGTGCACAGTATCAACTGTGTGTAGAGACACCGGTAACCGAGATGACGATCTAAATATAGTTGCACAGTCATTAGTAATTGCCGAGGTGTATTTACGACTCCAGGCAAACACATAAATCCAATTTATTTATTTATTTATTTATTTGTTTATTTCAGGAGGCATTGACAGCCTGGGTTACTTCCTAGTAAAGATTGATGTGGATGCAGAATCTGACACACGTGGACCTTATGGTGAAGGACATTATTTTCTTCTTAACGTGACTGGTCAGACATCTGATTCTGCTAGAGGGGTATGTATATACAATGCTGGTTAGTTTGGTATTATTGCAAAGCCGCCTCTATGTCAGGGAAAACATATTTCATAGTCAACTGAAATAAGCTTTGATGGGATCTATATACTCGTATTCGTCCTAAAAATTTGAACATGTCCATTTAGCTTCCTCTTGATCTGAAAACTGTTCATCACGAAAACATACCTATATAATTTCGACCCCATTAAACCCCACTTTTATAGATTAAAACAGGGGTTTATAGGGGTATACATTATTTTTTCTTATTTCTGCTCAAAAACATAGATTGTGAGTACCCGTTAGAACCGCCCGTCGAGGCGGTTCTAACGAGTACCCACAATGTTTTTAGCAGAAATATGAAAAATATCAGATTTTATTTTTTTATCTGGAATATTCATTTTTTGGTGGTAAAAGTTTATTTGAATAGGCATGTTTTCGTAATGTGGATGAGTGGCACATGGTGCAGAAATTTCTCATTTATCCCATAATTTTTCGTTCCCTCTTACTGGGAGACGGCTCGTCATGACTGAAGTATTGATATCAGAGTCGTTAAACCTTGACTCGAACAAACAAAATAAAACATCAGGGTTATGAGTCGCATCATGACAAAACAATTGTCGTCTGACGTCTATGTATGTGAACTGCACGTGCTAAGCAAAAACAGCAGTCAGCGCTGTGTAGTATGTGCAGGTGCAAGTCATCCTGGTTCAAATAAAGTCATTACGGGATTTATCGGGAGGATAACTCCTACTTCCCGAACATATATAAAAATCTCGGGGATCGTCCGATGTCTCACATACAAATATTAATCCAAATAATTATATTTTCTATAAAAACCGGGAAGTCAATTTCTCTTGAATTTCAACCTTTTGTATACGATTCATGATACTTTTATATATATATATATATATATATACATATATATATATATATATATATATATATATATATATATATATATATATATATATATATATATATATATATATATATATATATATATATAGATAGATAGATAGATAGATAGATAGATAGATAGATAGCTAATGCCAAGTCCAGCAAATCAGAGAAAACAACGCATAGAAATTCTCTTGAATGATTGCGCAAAACAAACAAAACAAAAATTTTTCTCAATATATATTTTAAGTACCTTTGATACTTGTTGCTGTATACTGTGAAGTACACCCAGCAGTTTGGTGTTATATTTCTGATTTTACATAACCATTTCAGAATATTAAATTTGAATTCAAGTGCCACCAAATCCACCATTATGCATATAAAATCAACATGAAGGTTTGGGCCATAAGTCGTCACAAGGCAAAGTTAAACAAGAAATTCGCTGAATCTGCTTCTATCTACGTCAGTGAAAGTAAGTTACACACTCGCCGCCGAACATCTACTACAATGTAACTAGACTAGCTCCTAGACCTTGATGTCATGTTTTATCACTCCTTACTATAAGCTGATTCAAATTTATATAAGACATCTTGTATAGCCAGTCTCTAATAGTTGGTCTCTGACATCATATCTCCAAGATTAGTTGCCGCTATCAAAGGGGTAGCAGATGGCCCTTAGTTCATTAAGTATAATTATAATTGATTGATCAAAATAATATTGATATCCGACTAGTAGCTAGTCTATAATGTACCTAATGAGTTTCTGAACGATTTAGGCATCATTTGCAACTAAAAATGAATGTATCAATTTGTAAACCGAAAAAGCAAATATAAAGGAAAGGTTTTGTATACGGACTTGGCAATTCCAACTGACATTCTATTTGAATAACGTGCAGCACGCCAAACACTTTCTGACGACGTTATCGTCATTAACACTTTTAATACTGGGAAGAAATTTCAGCAGACGACATTTTGATATATTTTTCTTATTTTTCTTTGAAAATAGGATTTGACAGCTCTTGCAATTTGCATCAATATTCTATTTTCTAGTAAAAATAAAAAAAATATCATCTGTTTGTCGTCTGCTGAATTTGCCCATAGCACGGTAAGTGTTAAACGAGTAGTATTTCCAATAATAAAAAAAAAATCTAAATTGTTATTATATGGAATTTGCTACATAGTAAAAGCATGCATATATTTATTATAAAATTCTCTTATCTTTCAACAGACTATCGGAAAACGCGACAAATGATCAATGCCTGTATTTGTGAATCGAAAGTACAAGTGTTGCGTCTTTATAAAGAAGGGGATAGCATTATTCGTGGTTATGTTCAAGTGACAGACTTCCCAAGAGATGGACAGTTAGAGATTCTTCTGTTATATAATGGAACAAGAGAGCTACAGACATGGAGGAAGAATGGCACTGGAAATATTGTAGGTCAACATTTCTGAAAAAAACAACAACAAAAAAAAAAAAAAAAAAAAAAAAAAAACAACAAAAAAACAACAAAAAAAAACAAAACAAAAAAAAAAGCAAAAAAACAATTCTTTATACACGTTCTTACATACGGATAAAATATTCCACTGTTATGGATCCGAAACAGTGGAATACATGAGCCAGCGCATGACAAAACCCACAAAATGGCATGTACGACCAGCGAAGACTCAGATCAGCCTGGGTGTCCGCCCAGTCTGATCCGGAGAGTCTTTGCTGTACGCTCAATTGGTAGCTAAGGACCCAAGCTTTCTTCATGCGGACAGCAAAGACTCTGAACAGACTGGGCGGATGCCCAGTCTGATCAGAGTTTTTGCTGTGCGCTCAATGGGTAGCTAAGGACCCAAGCTTTCTTCATGCGGACAGCAAAGACTCTGAACAGACTGGGCGGATGCCCAGTCTGATCAGAGTCTTTGCTGTGCGCTCAATGGGTAGCTAAGGACCCAAGCTTTCTTCATGCGGGCAGCAAAGACTCTGAACAGACTGGGCGGATCAGAGTCTTCGCTGGGCGCACATGTCATTTTGTAGGTTTTGTCATGCGCTGGTTCATATTGCAACATTTCTCTTCTGTTGCCCCAAATCAAGGCAACATTTACCGTATTCTAACAGACAGGCCTCAGCAAACAGTGTAGGATCAGCTCAGATGGCACTGAACGTGAACAAGTATACGTCATGTACGTTTCCATGTCCCCTAATAAGACACACGCCATTTTGACCGAGCTGCTTTCCCTGAAATTATTTAGTGTATTCATTCCCGTAAAGGGGACTATAATATAATGTATACAAAGCAAAAGCTGTGCTGCAAATGGTGTTAAACTGAAATTCTCTCTCTCTCTCTCTCTCTCTCTCTCTGAACGTTAGATTGCATATTCTGTCAGTTATGCGAAAGGATGGTGTGTAATCTCTAGGCAATCCTCCAAATCCAAGAAAGACTACGAAAACACGTCTAATCAAATATATTGAAAATTTCACCACCAAAAACTGAAATTTTTTCGGATAAAAAATCTGATATTTTTCATATTTCTGCTCAAAACATAGATTGTGGGTACTCGTTAGAACCGCCTCGCCGAGACGGTTCTAACGAATACCCACAATCTATGCTTTTAATGAGAAATAAGAAAAATAATGTATACCCCTGTAAACCCCAGTTATACTTTATAAAAGTGGGGGTTAAGGGGCTCAAAATTTTATAGGTATGTTTTCGTGATGCATGTTTTCTTTTTTCAGACTCACTTACGTCTCTTGATCAAGGACGCTATGCCAGGAGTCTATAACCTGAAGGTATGTATCTATTTGTTTTAGACGATATCTGTCTCAATAATAAGAAATACAATTTTTATTCAATTTCTACTACTGATTTGTCAGCATATCTTACATTTTATGTTTCTTTGTGTAAAAGTTGTTACTACTTTTGAGTTTTTTTTGTTGTTTTTTTTCAATCCACGAGATCATCTTTCCCCTTGTAGTCTTTTATTTTATCGTAAAAATGAAAATTGAGATGCATGTACCCGTGAAAGGCGACAGTCACGGAATCCAGCCTTCTAAGACATCAGATTAGGAGTTTAATGACACGAAATGACAACATAATATAAGAAAAGGTGTCTTCGGGGTAAATACAAACAGTAAAGATCTGGATCAGTCAGTGGAGATATATAGTCTCATTACGAAAACACGCCTATTCAAATATATTGAAATTTTTACAACCAAAAAAAGGAAAATTTTCAGATAAAAAAATCTGACATTTTTCTGCCGCGAGGCAGTTCTAACGAGTACCCACAATCTATGTTTTTTTTTAGCAAAATAAGAAAAATAATGTGTACCCCTGTAACCCCAGTTTTACTATATAAAAATGGGGTTTAAGGGGATCAAACTTATATAGGCGCGTTTTCGTGATGATAAGATACGGTATATTAACGTCTCACCAATTCTACAATTGTATAAAAAATCATTTTATATATCATATAAGAATGTAAAATTGCCGTTCAGATATGAACTATAAGAGACGATAAAAACGTAAAGTAAGTAACCAACATACCTTAAGTATATAAATAAATATCAACAGAATGTAAGCCAACTCTGCGCCGGGACCAAAGCGAAACCCGGCGAACGAAAGTGCATGTGCCGGAAGCCAATGTCCAAATTGCACGTCTTTCGCGCCAGGACTCGCCATGGTGACTTATCAGGCACAACCGATACAGAGCCAGCATAAATTACCATCATAATCACCTTGTATTTATACATTGTATTAGGCTATTAAAACATATATCTCAGATTTTTTAAAAAGATGTAAGCAATATCTGAATCGGCCGTACCATTTGCAAAAGGCACCACACCGGGTCCGGATGGACGAAAGAGCACGTGGCGAAAAGCAATGTCCAAACAGCATGTCCCTCGCACTCGGGCCCGTCATGGTGACACACATTACGAAAACACGCCTATTCAAATATATTGAAAATTTCACCACCAAAAACTGAAAGTTTTCAGATACAAATTCTGATATTTTTCACATTTCTGCTCAAAACATAGATCGTGGGTGCTCGTTAGAACCGCCTCGCCGAGGCGGTTCTAACGAGTACCCACAATCTATGTTTTTGAGCAGAAATAAGTAAAATAAGGTATACCCCTGTAAACCCCAGTTTTACTATATAAAACTGGGGTTTAATGGGGTCAAAATTATATTTTTTTTTTCGTGATGTTAGGTACAACCGATTCAGACTGTGTCTAAAATACATCATTGTATCGCCACAGAATAAGGTAGTAGAAGCAAAATCAAAATTTGTACTACGATGCAACTAAACATGTCGCTTTGACCTTTTGATTATCATATATATACAACATATATATAAAACATATAGACAAACTACATCAAGCCATTTTTAAAAGCATTATAAGAGACTATCATAGTTATCCATGTCACATGTTAAGATAAGATTAAAATAAGTATTCACCTTATAAAACGAGAGAGAATGCCATCTGATCTCAAATGTTTAATAATTACCTCTTCCTTAAAAAAATTAAATAAAAAATATGAAAACAAAACAAACAAATATGGGCATGCATATACATGCCAATTACAGTCGAACCTCGTTATCTCGAACTCGCTTATTTCGAATTACCGCTTATCTCGAAGTGAAAATCTTGTCCCCGTTTTAACATGAAACTATGACAACAGTTTACAAAATAATGAGGAAAAGAGGAGAAATTGCTCCTCTTTTCCACATTATTATATATATATATTTCTAACTTTAGGAGTCAAATAACACATTCATTTGTTAAATGTGGTTGTTCAATTTATTGTTTTCTTCACTCTCTCAACTCTGATATGTCGAGGTACGGATATCTCGAAGTATTTCAGTGAGTCCCTTGGAATTCGAGATAACGAGAGTCGACTGTACATTAAATAAATTGGTTTAAGATTTATACCATAAAAAAGTCCAAACATAACAAGAATGTGGATAAAGTTTATGATGTGCTCAGGAATTGTGCTGTACTTCGATGATTTCTACAGTACCCAATAATTCTATAAGCGGACAGTAAAGGTCCTGATCAGACTGCTTGCATTCGCAGACTCCACAGAAAATAGAACGAACTAACACAGAGGAACTGCAACAGCTAACGATCAACAGCAACGTTACTTTAATAGTGGGAATGGGCGGCGAGCTGAAACACAGTATTCCGAGCACTCGCTCACACAAGTAATAAATTGTAAAACTGACTTTCATTGCAAAAGAGGGAGTGCGGTTGGGAAGGGGATGGAGTCAAGGTTAGACATGCATACTTCTTATAACTATGCTCGAATATTCTTTTTGACTTCAATTATAAGAATATTTTAAGTGCTCACGAAATACTTAATATCAGTAAATGTTTCTGTTTTTCATTATTCAGGTGAAGAGGCACTGTCCGAAAGAAGAGAATAAATGTGGATTACGATATCCAGAGGACACTGTGTCAAAAGATTTAGAAATAATTTCTCTCAAGACAGGTATAAAGATTCCAAAGATTTATAAAAGCCCAAATCGGAAAAAGAGAGATAAACGAATGTGTGTTCCTTTTGACAGCTAAACTAAATAATTTGATTGAAACCGATTCTTATTGTGATTGTTGTTCTAGACTTATGTGAGTAAGTGTCATGCAAAAGGCAACAAGTTGGCACGGGCAATGGACAAATAGCCTTCATCGTCTCCTACCGTCTTTACCCTGAATATTCGGATAGCTCGTCTTCTTACATACTTCTCCTAAACTTTGAACCAGTCCATTTTACTTCTTGCTGGTGTTTAAAAACTGCTAGATGAGTGGCAAAAAATATAGACCCTGATCATACACCTTGTTTTGCGGCGTCTGATCTGGGTCTAGATTATTTTTCTGTCTGGAAACTGAAGATAAACACGGTATCGATGAAAATTCGCTTGCTATAATTATAGGCTCTACAAGGTTTATAGAACCTAAATGCGAACAGCAAAGATACTGACAAGAGATCGCAGATGCGTTAAGTCGTCCGGATCTTTACTGTTCGTCCAAGCTAGGATATACCTTTTGCAGGCATATGCGTCATATAAACAAACGTAAACTTTAGTGAATATAGATAAATGCTTCTATTTTGATGCATCTCTGAAATGAAGACTTTCATTGAAGGATTAGTTTTGGTCATAAGTGACTTTTAACTTTAACTGTGCAATATTCTTCTTGACGGCATTACTAAACGTGATATATTCATTTACAAAAGTTCACCATTGAGCCGTAACGTCTGCAAACGTACTCTCGGACATGCGCGCTCAGAGACGATTCAGATCAGCCTGCACATTCGCAAGGATGAAAAGTTTTCCGGAGAGCAAAGACTCTGGACTTTTTTTTCATGCTCAACTCAGCTGAGCATGAAATTTTTTTCTGCTAATCAATATGAAAATGCCAACAACAGTTGGCATTTTCATATTCATTAGCAGAGAAAATCTCATGCTCAACTACGTTTAGCAACAAAGAATTTGCAATTCTTAGGTATTTGAGATTTATTAGCATAACAAATTTCATGCTCAGCTAAGAGCTGAGCATGAAAAAATATTTATAACGTCGGGGCCTGATCAGACCCCGCGGATGCTCAAGTTGATTTAAATGTTCGTTAGGCATACATGTCAGAAAGTACGTTTCCTTGCACACCAGATAAGGAAGTCCTGGATTTAACCCTGGGAGAGAAATTCTTATCCTACCTAGGTTATCCTACCCAGGTCAGATAAAAATCGAGAATTCTCACATGTTTGATATGCACTGGTTGTAATGGACGCCACATAGCCATCGTTAAGGTTTACGTCATTGAACGTAATGACGTCATGAATCGCCACAGTAATGTCACCACAATGTGGCGGACGTCAGCAATCGAAGTGACTGCATCATTAAAAAATCTACGTTCAGAAATGAAAGGTGTGCAAGAAAAAGAATCTATAATGCGTTTGAGGGGTAGATAGAAAAATCCGTCCCTCGCGATCACAGTCTGGCATCACTCGGCAAGCCTCGTGATGCCAGACAGTGATCCTCGGGACGGACTTTTCTATCTACCCCTCACTTCAATGATAGATTCTTATATTGTTATATTGCGGCTCATTTATTAATTTATTTCTACGCCTTGTTTACTTTTTTTCTGTCTCATTATTTTCCAATATAGACAGTGTCGCTAGTAGAGTTGTGTTTTATTTTCTTTATGTTTGAAATAATCCTTGCAAAGGCAGCCAAACTTTGTTTGGTCCGCAAAGCGGTTCTCTGACTCGTCTGTTGATCAACACAGAAAAAGTATAAATCAACTCTGTGATGAAACAAAGATGAGGAGTGAACTATAAACCGTAAGTCAGAATAAAACATTTTCTAGCAGGATCACAATGGGCCCAACCATCCACAGAGGTGTAGAGCCAAGCAAAAACCGTCTACAAAGGTTTAGTATTAACCCGGCCTGAGTTTATAGTCCGACCCACCGTTGCACAGTTAAGGCATACAGACCCTGTACCTTCACTGGTCAGTTTCCAGATTCTATCATGTTAAACCTATGTTAAGCAAAGGCTTAAGAAAAACACTGAAAATCGTGCCTTTAAATGCAGGTGATTACTTAATTCAGATGTTATATGATTAAGTGAGAAAATGTACCGTTGGACATGTGCGTCCAACGAAGACTTAGATTAGCCTACACATCCGCGTAGTCTGATCATAGTCTTCATTGTCCTAGCTGTGTTCCTGCCGGTAAGTCGTCCAACGAAGACTATGATCAGACTGTGCAGATGCACAGGCTGATATGAGTCTCCGCTGGTCTCACATGTCCGAATGTTCATTATCTCACGTCCCATATTTTCTGCTAAACACCGAATGTCTGACCGTCCCTGTGCAAATTTGTTAATCATTTTCGGTGCGTATCTCTTTCTAAACTAGCGATATCTACAGGTATTCCACAATCTTGGATTTTAATAACGATGCAGCGACTAAAAGACCCTCAACGTGAGAAAACGTACCTTTTGACATGTGCGCCCAACTAATATTGAAATCACGCTGCGCGGATCTTAGTTGTTCTCATTAAGACACTTTGCACCCTTGGCTGTACAAAGACCTGCCCAAACGAAGACTCCTCTCAGGCTGATACCTGATTCTTGGACGTCAATAACGATGCCAGCGAATAATATACTTATTGCCAAATACACACTCATCGTTGTGGAGGTGTTTGTCTTCGCAATGCTTTTGGTGGCTGGGGTTTTAAAACTCATCACAGGTAAGATTTCAGCTGTATCATTTTTGTTTACAATGTCTACACTTATATGTATTAACGAGCGACATTCAAAAATTAGCATCACAAAATACACAACACAAATATAATCAGACAACGAAGCCTAAATTTAATCCATTTATGCCGAATTTGACCCTTCTACCTTTACTCTTTGGACAGGTCCATTTCCTATATAAGGGGTATCTGGTTAGTTTTTATTATCATGTTTTGTAGAAATTTCTAAACTTAATGCAAACAGTGTACTTCTGCGGCGTCTGATCTGGTCTACACTATTTGCCAATGTCCATTTTATGGGACGTTAGGCATAAATGGGTTAAGAAGTTAGTGCATGTAATCTGAGCAACAATTAGTGAATGCCCCGTGTTGCCTTCACGTCTTAATTTTCAGTTACATTACGAAAACATGCCTATTCAAATATACTGAAACTTTTACCACAAAAAAAAAAAAAACGAAAATTTTCAGATAAAAAATTCTGATATTTTTCATATTTCTGCTCCAAACATAGATTGTGGGTACTCGTTAGAACCGCCTCGCCGAGGCGGTTCTAACGAGTACCCACAATCTATGTTTTGAGCAGAAATAAGAAAAATAATGTATACCCCTGTAAACCCCAGTTTTACTAGGTAAAAGTGGGGTTTGACGGGGTCAAAATTATATAGGCATGTTTTCGTGATGCATTATTTGCTTCAAAGCATGTGATTTTTTCAAAGGTTTAGTAAAGAAATAATATGTTTAATTTTGTTATTTTCATAATATTTATCGTAATAAAACATATTAATTAGTTCATCACAAATGATCATTTGCCCCTGAGAAGTTTTTCTTTTTCCCCTTGATACAGACATGTATTTTAAAATAAGTATTACTATGTACATTTATATAAACGTCTTTTCAAATTTTGTCTGTGTGTTTTGATAAATGTGGATTTGAATTACGAGGGTGAGTCAATAAGTAACCAGCCTAACTTATTTCCAGTTGAGACCCACCTCTTCTTTTTCGATGTAATTGCCCTCTAGTGCGATGCACTTAGACCAACGGTGTTTAAGTGCCATCAGCGCAGAACTGAAAAAGTCAGGGTCCTTTCCATTGACCCACTCCTCAACTGCCGTCACGACTTCTTCATCAGACCGGAAATGAAGTCCACGGATATCTTTTTTCAAGTTTGGGAATAGGAAGAAGTCGCTAGGAGCTAGGTCAGGCAAATTGGCAGGATGTGGTATTAATTCATACCCGTTTCGCTCTACAGCATCCATTGCAACTTTGCAAGTGTGGACACTCACGTTGTCCTGTTGCAGCAAAACACCTTTAGAGAGTTTACCTCGGCGTTTTTCACGGATGGCGGTTCTCAGCTGGTCTAACAAGTTTGCATAGTACACTCCAGTTATTGTACTTCTCTTGGATAAAAAGTCCAACATAATAACGCTTTTTGCGTCCCAAAATACTGTGGCCATCACCTTGCCAGCAGATGGTTGCGTCTTGAACTTCTTTGGCCTCGGGGACCAAGGCCTTACCCACTGACGACTGAGATTTATTCTCTGGCTCATAATAATGAACCCAAGTCTCATCTACAGTCACCAGACGCAAAAGAAAATCATCTTTTGACCTAAAACGCTTCAACAAGGCGCTGCATACTGATGCTCTGGTTGCCATTTGCTCATCGCTAAGGGATTTGGGGACCCAACGGGCTGTTAGCTTGCGCATACCTAAACGATCATTTAAGATTGTTGAAACGCTACCATGTGAAATGTCTAATGCCTGCGCTATTTCTTCCACCTGAATTCACCTATCAGAGTATACCAGATCCCGAACTTTCTTACACATTTCTTCTTCGGTGGCATCCAGTGGGTGTCCAGACCTGGCTTCAACTTCTAAAGACGTTCTACCGCGTTTGAATTCCCCTACCCAGAATTTAACTTGAACATAAGATGGTGCAGAAGACCCATAAACATCGGCTAACTCGCCGTGTATTTCCTTGCCTGTTTTACCTTTTAAATACAAGTACCGAATTACAGCACGGTACTCAACTTTTGATAAAAAGCATGCCTTTGCATCACTAGCCATGTTTGACATTCAATATCTTATTAAAGAATGACTCGATACGTGTGCAATTTTGTACCCATGTATAAAACATATATTGAAACAAAGCATGATCGAAAATCGTGACCGTCTCGGTCCATCGGAAATGGGATAGGTTGGTTATTTATTGACACGCCCTCGTATCATCACGAAAACATGCCTATATAAATTTGACCCCCTTCAACCCCACTTTTATATAGTAAAACTGGGGTTTAAAGGGGTATACATTATTTTTCTTATTTTGCTAAATAATATAGATTGTGGGTACTCGTTAGAACCGCTTCGCCGAGGCGGTTCTAACGAGTACCCACAATCTATGTTTTGAGCAGAAATATGAAAAATATCGGGGTTTTTATCTGAAAATTTTTGAGTTTTTGGAGATTAAATCTTCTATATATTTGAATAGGCATGTTTTCGTAATGTGGAGATTCCAAGTGGAAATGTTCGTAATGTGCGTTATGACCGCTACTCCTGCAGGGATGGTGGTGTATTTTGTGTGAAAAATGAATCAGCACCGCTTGTGGATAATGTTGCTATACGAAAGAGGTTTGCGTGATTGTTGAATAGTGGATATACCGAGTGACTCCGTGTAAATAATAATACGACTGTTCTTCTACAGTCGTTCAGTCTTCAGTAATCGAGTAATTCAGTAACTGATGTCTATTCAAACGTTTAACGATTTCCAGTTAAACAAAGCGAGCACAATTAATGCATGATGTTTTATGTTTTGCAGAAATCACAGCGCAAAACAAAATCCACAACACAGAAATTCTTCAGAATCCCTTGTTCCAATCTTGGACTCATCATCACAGGGTAAGGTCGTCTTCTTGGCTTCAAATTGCTGCCAGTTTTTATACTTCGATTTTTGTCAGATTACATGAAAGTTCTTTGTGCATTTTGAGTCATTCAGTTTCGATAATGAACTCGTTTGAAGTTTTGAAGCATATTTATGGCTACATATACTGTAGACTGGTCCCCAAACGTTTTCACAAAATAGAAAGGTCTTATCAATAGAATCTCCTATACGTAAATAGATTCTCAAGAATTACGCTTTAAACCAATGGATATTTTCACGAAACTAAAAACAGTAGAAGTGTCAAGTTTTTTTGGCCACATAAGCTAGTTTTGGTCAATTAGGCCTCATCAGTGACCCTTATTATTCTGAATGGGGCTCAAAGATAACAACGGATCAGAAACTACAAAAGAGTGATTAATACGGGGATATGTTTTACGGTCGCCACACGGCACTTACACCTGTTGTAGTGAAGATAAATTGATTCTAAACTGAAGCAATTACCCATGAGAGCAATATATACACTCACTCTTGACTGATGATTGGACAGATTAGTTATAGTCGACTAATCAGAAAGTTCTATTTTCAGAAACATTTTTATTTATAGGCAAGTTATAAAGAAATTAAATTCAAAGCTGTCCATTGGGTCATTCTAGATTTGTGGTCAATAAAAGTGAAAAAAAATGCTGAAATAGCCATAAAAAGTCAACCCAAAAGTACTGATATTTTTTCTTATTTCCCCATGAAAACATATGTTGTGGGTACTCATTAGAGGCGCAGGCACCTCGCAGAGGCACTTCTAATGAATACCCACAACACGTTTTCATCGAGAAATAAGAATAAATATTATCTTGATACCCCTCTTATTGATCTGGAGCAATGAAAAAGTACCCGGGCGAGTGCTAAATTAAGAGTGAACAAGTCGATTATTAATCGGTGATATGTCGGTGTTACAAAACCGATGATCGACTAAGAAATTCTGGCCGATTACCAACACTACTGACAACCCCTCTTATATAGAGCTATGTCATAATAATAGTAATAATAATAATAATAATAATAAGTGCGTCCAACGGGAACTGCGAACAGTTCCCCGAACCGGAGCGGTTCGGCGTGCAGACGTACTACTATTATGGTGGCATATAACTGACATCTAAATATTGAGATACTAAGTCGACTTTTTCTGCTTTTATGTCGACTTAAAATGGATGATCTGATGCTATATCGACTTCCGTTGATAATGGTTATCGCGACTGCAGGTCGTAATACTGTCCAGAAGTGTCATCCACAACGTCAGCATCATGAAACACTTTTACAACTATATGTCGACATTATAATTATATCTCGACTTCCGGTCATGTTATGTAGTAGGATTTGTAGAGAAGATAATGATAGTCAGATAGTGACTATGCCGGTCGAGATACTTAAATTCGGGACGATGTGATGTATTAAGTTTAGGGCTAAATATAGTGTTTGGTGGCATATAGATGTTATATAATTATCGTTTCTTGTAAACAACTCCGCGATTGCATTAAGACTGGCGCTGTCTGTGTGGTTTTGGTAAAAAAATAAACTTTCACGACTACGAAAACGTATCTCAACGCTAACTTATGGAAGCGTATATGGGCCTACAGTTGTTGAGTTGTTATTAGAATAATTACATATATGAAGTCGGATTGATGCCAGATTATCACAGAATGTCGACTTTAAAAGTAAACTAGCTGTGTTATTTTCTCGTGTTTTCTTCATAATGGAAGTGGAAATTACAGCATAAAGTATAAGTCAACATTAAAGAAAACAACATGTTGACAAAACAAATATATGTCAATATGAGTTAAGACGACTTCATTCGTGTTTCAAGTAACATATCGCGTTTAAAAGTAGATTTGTTGACGAAAGGAGAAATAATTACTCGAAAATTAACAACATAACGCTTTTAAAAATATGATTTAGATAATTCATTTTGTCGACCTACTGGCAGAATAACCACTTAGGCAATTATTAATCTTGATATTAATTCATGATGTCGCCTTGTGATGTTGCCGTTATGAAGATGTACAATTAATATGTAGATTTGTAACGAAAGAAAGAAACAAGTACCCAAGTTATGTCCATTTCGTATTGTTAACACTAGAGATATATTTAGATGGGGCTTTGTCGGCTTTGTCCTTTTGGTTGCTGATGCTGTTGCGCTTGTAAGCTCTGGTCGATGTCATCAATGAGATTTCATTTGAAGGTAACAGCAACAAATACATATCCGTGTGTGGAAATAAACCTAGTAGGCGGGAACAACCAATTTTATTCAGGAGATAGTTTTGTGATCGATCAAAAAAAAAAAAAAAAAAAAAAAATAAAAAAATAAAAAAAATAAATAAATAAATATAAAACACATACACACATTTGAGAAATGAATTTTTGTTCATCGATCGTCATTTTGGGAAATCAGAAACGCTGTCTGAAACATTGCTTTGGACAGTCTGAAACGAAATTTATTTATAAAAGTGGTCGTTTGCGATTATCGCCTACCGGTATGTGTGTACGTTTGAAACAAAAAGCTACTCAACTGAATTCAATTTGATAGGTATGCGGGAAAATGTAAATGATAAGTGACTGGACACAGATATACGACATGCACGTGATTCTACAAAATACCTTTTAATTCATATATGTGCATTAACTACATTTATCAGTGTTTCCCACAAAAAGGAGAAGGCGGGATACCATGGGATAGTGGATACGTTTTAACATAATTTATTTCTGTGTTCATCTTACAAAATATAATATACTGAGTTACATAATTAACATGATTAGAACGGAAGCTATCACCTTATTTAGATCTCCTTAGACACAATATATACAATTACATCTATAATGAGGGTAGTCAGGTATGTTATAAGTGATATTCACAAGCACATTGTATCTGACTGCATGATACACATGTTTAAATGGTCGTTGGATAATAACCATTAGAACATTTGTCTGGTACATCTTGTATAAGATGCATAATGATTTTGCTACTGTTAACTTATGGTTGTCGGCTTAAAATATAGCATAAAAGTTAGCTAAAAGTATAATTGATTTTGAAATTTAAAAGTCATAAAGGTAGAATAAGTACAGAAGATATGAAAACGTATTAATAAAAATGCAAGTGTCAAGAGTGGAATCCTGTGGGGAAAAGGAAAGACATAATAACTGTTGTTCTTACAGCCACTTCAATTAAAGTGTTTTATATCTTCGCAAACTACAGTGTTGCATATGATGAGACTCAATCAAACCGAGTCTTCGATTTTCGTTATTTTGTGTGTTCTTTGTTTCCAAAAGCAATCCTTTATAACTTTTATTTTTCCTAATCCTAGGACATAAGACACAATGCTTTGACACTTGGATTTTCAATAGATAGAATTATGTACAGCATGTACTGTAGAATTAAATGTTTCTTGAGCCAGTGCGTATTTTTGACATAAATATGTTACTAATGAGTGTGAAACAATTGTCCATGTCCAAAGTATCATTTTGCCGGTTTATACTTCCCGGATGAATTTTTTTATTCGGACACTGAAATTTGAGCCAACATTGAAACGTTATAACAATAATTTTCTATATCTATTTCAGTTAGTTCTACTTCTTGAAGTATGCAGCCACATGTGTGAATCCCAGCCTGATTACCCAGGTGACAATGCTCCAGTAGAGGAACTTGTTACATATTATTTTCGCCAATTCTACACCGCAAATGAAATTTGTGGATTTTTGTTACTCTGTCACAACATCGTACTGAGTCATAGATCTTTAAAAAGAATTCTTAGACGGCTGCAATTAAAAAGAAGAAATTGTGAAGCACGCGTAGCTGAAGTAGTTAATGAAGTCTTAAGATTGCAAAGGAATGGCTATAGAAACTTGGGGTATAGATCACTTTGGCGGGTACTGAATGTCTGTTCGGGAATTCGTGTTACACAGACAACGGTACGTACTATTTTGAATGTGGTTGATCCTAACGGTGTTGAACTGAGATCATGTCACCGATTACACAGAAGACTGTATTTTAATAGAGGTCCAAATTACTTATTACATATTGACGGGTACGATAAACTAAAACCTTATGCGATAGCAATACATGGGGCGGTTGATGGATTTTCTAGAAAAATTGTATGGTTAGAGGCTGGGCCGTCAAATAATAATCCCGAGTATGTTGCTCGATTTTATCTTGATTATGTAAAACGACGTGGAACTGTACCGTTATGTATTCGTATGGACGCAGGTACGGAAAATGTTATCATTAAAGATATCCAGTGGACATTTAGGGTTTGTGCAGATGTAAACACACCAATACCACCTTTTATAGAAGGCTCTTCTACAAACAACCAAAGAATCGAGCGACTATGGGGCTCACTGAGACTGCATGTTATTGACTTTTGGAGAGACCTTTTTCGAGATATGCGTGACTCGGGACTCTTCAGCGAGGCAGATCCTGTTCACATTGGAATTATTCGATTTTGTTTCTTACCAACCATTCAAAAGCAGCTAGAGATGTTTACACAAATATGGAACACACACAGGATTCGATCGCAGCGCCATCTTGAAGTTCCAAGTGGTATACCCAACATATTGTTTCACCAACCGAAAGTGTTCAATTCACACGATTATTCATTTGAGGTACCCTGTAGTGTTGAAATGTTAGACCAGATTATGAGAGAATACAGTGCTGAGTTTCCTGAATTTGGATGTAGCCACGATTTTGTTGAAATGTTAGAAATTCTGAGTGGACTAGACAGTGCGCAATTCCTCAGACCATCAAGTATTAACGAATCAGTATCATTATTCAACAGTATTGTCGAAGTGATCAATGACTACTAAATGATTAATTTGAATAGTATGGCTACCAAAAAGGCTTACGTAATGATAAAGAGAGGTTGAGAAATGGAGTATTTTCACGGATCCAGTATGTCTACGCGTATATGCATGCAGTACATACATATCTAAAATGGGTTTAGATCTCATGAACTTGAACTTGTCCCATGGTTTATTTTGGAGGCTGTACTATATACGTGGACATCATTTTGTCTATATATATGTCTATATTATATATATTATATATATAATCACAACAATCTGAGCGCGATTTGTTTCTTACGATCCAGTTTTCTGACGTCATAATGTACACGTGAAAACGTTCGATTTCTTAACCTCTTTGTACATGTACTTCGATGGCTCGAGCACGAGAGTCTTGACTTTCTAGGGAATTTTTCCAGATATCAAAATATATCGTATTATTCAAGGGAGGTTTTTCTTATTTATATTGATTTTCAACACTAGGTGTATTTAGGTCATATAGAGCCGTTCAGTTTACCTGCTGTGCTTTCGACATCTTTCAGAAAGTCGTTTTTTAAACAGAAGAAGTAAATTTGCAAACTTTTGTCATGATTTAATGCAAAACCATTTGTCGTAACTACCCATGTGCAAAAAAGTTTTATTCTGGTCAGTGGATTTTAAAAAATCCAATATTTTCACTTTTTCCCATAGTAAAAATGAATGAAAATTATGCAGAAATTTGTAGGGTAGGTAACTTGGAGGCAGATTTTCGACAAGTTTTGCTTGTACAATTTTTCTGAAATTTTCACAATATTGTTGTGAAACATTACTAATTCAAATTCAGCAAAGGAAAGTAAAAAATATTCACTAAGACAAAAATGTCAAAAAATCACTTTAGTATAGAAATTGCATAGTTCAGACCAACTTTTGGCGATAAATTTAATTTTAGGGTACATATTTGAGAACAAAACACAGAAACAGAAAAGACAAATGGTTTCTGATAAGATATAGTCAACCAGAACAAAATATTTTCATGTAAGATAAAACGCCAGGCAGAAAACTTCTTTCCAAGAGATGTCGAAAGGACAGTAGCCACACTTGGGCAGGCATTTACAAGAGTGGTTATATATGCCGACTAAGCTAAGCAATGATCAGAAACTGAAAGAAGCAGGCAGGTGGTTGCTCAGCTGCCCTAATCAAAAACGTAGCACTGCATATCATTAGTGTAATCAGCCATTCTAATAACCTTATAAAGGAGGTGGAGTACATGCCCGCTTGAATTGGTAGTTACCTTTTATACTTTCTATTGACCAATAATACGTCTTGTGACGAGACGGTATTCAGATCCGACCTACCTACGCGGTATCTAATGTACAAGCTGACAGCCTTTAAAATTTCAGTGAGTCTCTTGTTCTTGAAATGAAATGATTTTTTATCGTGTTAGCAACATTAACATTAATTCAGAGATACGATAAAAATCATTTCATTTTGATCCAGTTCCAAACCGAGAGGTTAACTGAAAATTTACAGGTTGTTATTGCTGAAGCTCGCCCATATAAAACGAAGGCTTACCGAATTTATTTCATTATCGAAGATACTAAATATGCATAATATAAAAACAACTAAACATACAATTGTTACGATAGAGAACCACAAGCGTATTACCGCTTGGTATGGTCAGTTTTCAATAATTTGGGAAGCTGTGAGGGTTGGGTGGCTAAGAAAGCTTCATGTGATTCCAACCGTCGCCTTCAGCTTACTTTGTGGTCTCAAACTGTTACCTGTTGTTTTTAGCTCATCAATAAGTAATCACGAGCAACAATTCAATCAATGAAAAGTCTGTTATGAATCATAGATAGGGATCCAACAGCAAAATATACTGTTAGAGGCCTGGAGATCACTGTAGTGAGAAACAACCAACAGATAACAACCAGTTGCATCCCGGTGAGCCAAGCTACACGCGAATTTATGTCTGCCTCAAACAACTAATTAAGTGAATAGCCAAAATATGTTTAAAACCCTAATCCCTTAACTTTGTTAACTATTTTACTTATTTTTTTTTTTTTTTTTTTTTACTTTATAACATGTAAGATGAACGAAAACTGTGTAGAAGATGTGGCTAACAGCAGGTAGTTCTAAGGGATAGTATCTTTTATTTTATTGTTTGCAGTGAAATTAGTGTATAACCGGTGAAAATAAAAGTGGTATCAATCACTAGTGAATTGATATCGTATCATTTCATTAGTGACTGATAGAGATGTCTTTAAAGTTTTTTTTTATTTATTTATTTATTTGTGTGTGTGTGTGTTTCTTTTTTTTTTTTTTCTTTTTCTTTTTTTTTTGTTTTGTTTTTAAGCTCTGGCAACCATTTTGTTCAGCAGACCAGAACCATTTTATAAATTTTGGTAAAAGAGCACAAGAGGAACATTGCTATGAAATTATTTTGAAATCCACTGGCCACGGAGATGTCGTTTAAAGGTTATTTTTTTTTAAGCTCTGGTGACCATTTTTTCAGCAGAGCAGAACCATTTTGGCAATTTTGGTAAAGGGGGATAAGAGGAAAATTCTGCGAAATCATTTTGACATCAGGCCAAAGGTCGTTTAAAGTTTTTTTTTTTTTTTCTATTTTAGCTCTGGAGGCCATTTTGTTCAGTCGAGCAAAATCATTTTAGCAATTTTGGTAAAGGACCATAAGAGAAACACTTCTGTGAAATAACTTTGAAATCGTGACACTGGCTGCGGAGGAGATGTCTTTTAAAGATTTTTTTTATCTTTAGCTCTGGCTGCCAATTTGTTCATTTTTTGGTAAAATTTGGTAAATGGCCATAAGAGGAACACTTCTGTGAAATTACTTTGAAATGTGACACTGTCTGCGGATGAGATGTCTTTTTAAAGTTTTTCTATTTCTTAGCTCTGGATGCCATTTTGTTCAGACAAGCAAAACCATTTTAGCAGTTTTGGTAGAGGGCTATCGGAGGAACATTTCTATGCAAATATTATGAAATCGGGTCATTGGCCAAAGATGAGATGTCGTTTGAAGATTTTCTATTTTTAGGTCTGGCGGCCATCTTGTTCAACAGAGCGAACCATTGCAGCCATCTTGGATTTCTGATCGACATAATTTTAGCTCGTTTCAATCCAGAAGTCATCCTCAAAGCGACCAATGGTTTGCGAAGAGATGTCGAAAATTGATTTTCAAGATGGCGGCTGAGACGGCCATATAAAGCCAAACATTTCAGGTCGAAACACTAAAAAGCGCGAGCGTGCAAAAGAAAAGACCCGTGTGGGCTGTACTGTATGTAAAAAAAACAACAACAAAAACACAAAAAAAAAAAAAAAAAAAAAAAAAAAAAAGAAAAAAGAAAAGAAACGTGAGCATGCAAACCACGTGAGCGTGCAAAATAAAGAACAGACGGGGCAGTACTGTATTTTTTTGTCTGAAGATGAATAATGCTGTATGAAATGTATTATAATATGCTTAATGTATGATTCTTGCAGTTAATGCCTGAAACGTGTCAAACTCAAACTAAAAGAAACAAACGACCGGTCAATGGAGACAGCTATGCCAATGCGAACACGACAGGGCATAGCACTATGTAAAATTATCATGGCAACAATAAAGGTGGACCTTGCACCTAAAAACCCTTTCAGTTTCATTATAAAACATAAGTGGACCATGCAGCTGAATGAAAATGGCATATACATACATGTTTTATTTATGAGTGCTTTTTTGACGACCGACTATCGAGATATAAACGTTTAAAAACTTTACCGCAGCATAAGAGCACTCTGAAGTGCCCCTGATATGGACCCGTAGTCCCATCCCGAGGCTTGAACCCAGGGTCCCTTCTTATAGAATCGCAGAAACCAAATATGAATGCTTTCTGTTATGTGACTGTTGAGATATGGATATTTTAAAAACTTTATCGCTGTGTGACGCGCACGTACACGTACTTCTTTAGAACAGAAATAACAAAATTGATAAACACAACTAAAGCTAGTTTTACTTTATAAAATTGGGTTTTGATGGAATCTTCATTGCACAGGCTTGATAACCGGTTGAAAGGTGATTATTATGCCTTTGATGAGAAATTTAGATATGAGTAGGATAGACACCTGTATTACATTTGTAACGTTGCACTCCATATATCTCATTTGTAGCTTTGCATGCCATTTTAAATAGGTAATGCAGGTAAAATGTGCAATAATGATGCACATCTAAAGAATGATAAATATTGGTTGTAGACCAACTTAAAAATGTCACCATAAAGGGACGCACTAAATTTAAAAAAAAAAAAAAATAAAAAAAAAAAAGAAAAAAAAAATAAAAAAAAAAAAAAAAAATAAAAAAAAAAAATAAAAAAAATTGGCCACCGCGTGATTCGAACTCACGGCCTCCGCGTGAGAGCCTTACACCATAAATCCGACTAGGTTTATATTACAAAATTAAGGTACATATCAATATTTACGGTGCGGTTTTAAAAATCCTTTGAGAGCTAATCAAACACTCTACCCTATGTAAAAAAAAAAAAACAAAAAAAAAAAACAAAACAAAAAAAACTAGCGGGCGCCGGTCTAAAAAGAAAAAAAAAGTACGACAAAGTCAAACTGAGACATTAGCATAGTCCGTGAACTCTATTCGGTACTCATCGGTTTATGAATGACAATCAGCCGGACTTTGCGGTAAACCAATAGATACAAGACAAAATATTTAGACGTAAACGGTTAAGTACCGGCGCAAATTTTGTTCATGTTTACATAGAGATATGGGACAAGTGTATACTCAAGTTTAATAAGTTTTCAATGTAGCAGGTAAAACAGAAAACAATGTGACTCTTTAATGTTTGCTTTTATTAAGCTTTATGAAATTTCTTGATTGAAATGAAATTAAAATAGTCATTAATCTGCTTGTAACATAGTTTGTTATAAGATTTTTTATACTTGCCGGTATCGTCACAAGCCGACGTACCGGCAAATATAAACCGTCCTTAGTGAGCTTATCAAATAAGTCTACCATACGTAAAAATCCAAAGCTATATCATGTATATTAAGAGACCGGCGCGTTTCGAATGAATTAAGCACAGTTACCCGGTTAGTCTAATGGATAAAACGGTAAGGCACAAAATTTTCAACCACATGCGCTGGCTGATCAGAACTTAGGTTGCAGGCACACAACGTAAACATGACGTTAATTCAACGTTCTTGCACAAAATCCTATGAACATAGCTTTTGAAGCTATTCTTGAATGGACCAGAAACCATGTTCAAACAACCAAACCCATGTTCAAATCATGTGAACTTTAACATGGGTTTTGAACTTTTGATATCACAAGATGGGCCTTGCTTTGTTTACGTCAAGATGAACGACGTACGTTACGGCCCTGAACGTAGCATTTTTTAATTTTATTGTGACGTCAGAGGGTCATTGCGCAACTGGCGTCATCTGAATTAGCTGCCATGTTGGTTTGCCGTCGCATTTGAAGAGTTTATATGGAGCTTTGGGGCGTTTTCGTCACAATTTGCTGTTGGAATCGTAAGTTATGCAAGAAAACGATCACCTATGGCTATTTCATTGCAATTACATTTGCCGGGCCCCTCGCAAGATATTTGAACACTCGGTCTTGTGGCCTCGTGTTCAAACAGCTTCCTCGGAACCCGGCAAATGTTAATGCATGAAAAACCATGGGTGATCCCTATAGTGAATCAACGTTTTCAACGTTATTTAAAAGTTGAGTACCTGCTGTTTAAGTCGCTCCGATTGCGTAATCCTCTAGTTTCTATATGTACAAGGCAGTCTGAAGGACAGCTATATTCCCCGCCGTAGAATGACAATGGAGCGGCCTCAAAATTCAAGGCTCAAACTGGTGGCCTTCAATTGTGACCTTGACATTGAGATTGCATTGTTGAGTTATGGGTTCTGCACATCATCTCACTAAGGCGAACATTTGACCCAAATTTAATAAATATCTTTCAAATGGTTCAGGAGATATGGGGTGAACATGAAATTCAAGGCTCAAACTCGTGACCTTTAACTGTGACCTTGACCTTGAGTCGGCATGCTTGAGTTATGGGTTCTGCACATCGCCTCAATTTGATCAAAGTTTCATGAAAATCTTTCAAAGGGTTCAGGAGATATGGAGCGAACAAGAAAGAGACGGATGACCTTCAATTGTGACCTTGACCTTGAGTCTGCATCATTGAGTTATAGGTTCTACACATCATCTCATTAAGGCGAACATTTGACCCAAATTTAACAAGGCAGTCTGAATGGCAATTGAGCGGCCTCAAAATTAAAGGCTCAAACTGGTGACCTTTAATTGTGACCTTGACCTTGAGTCAGTATAGCTGAGTTATGGGTTCTGCACATCATCTCACTGAGACAAACATTTGACCAACGTTTAAAGAAAATCCTTCCAAGGGTAAAGGAGATATGGAGCCGACACCAAATTCAAGGCTCAAACACGTGACCTTCAACTGTGACCTTGACCTTAAGTCCACACGGCTGAGTTATGGGTTTTGCACATTGTCCCACTGAGGTGAACATTTGACCAAAGTTTAGAGAAAATCCTCCCAGGGGTAAGGGAGATACAGAGCGGACACAAAATTCAAGGCTCAAACCCGTGACCTTGAACTGTGACCTTGTGAGTCTGCATGGTCGAGCTATAGGTTCTGCACATCATTTCACTCTGAAACAAACATTTGACCAAAGTTAAAAGAAAATCCTTCCAGGGGTAAAGAAGATCTCGAGTGGACACGAAATTCAGGGCTCCAACTCGCGACCTTGAACTGTGACCTTGTCCTTGAGTCCCTATGGCCGAGTTATGGGTTCTGCACATCGTACCACAGGTGAACATTTGACCAAAGTTTAGAGAAAATCCTCCCAGGGTTTAAGGAGATACAGAGCGGACACGAAATTCAAGGCTCAAACCCATGACCATGAACTGTGACCTTGACCTTGAGTCGGCATGGTTGAGTTATTGATTCTGCACATCGTCTTATAGTGAACATTTGACCAAAATTTAAAGAAAATCCTTCCACTGGTATAGGAGATACAGAGCGGACACGAAAATCAAGACACAAACCCGTGACCTTGAACTGTACCCTTGATCTTGTATCGTCACGGTTGAGTTATGAGTTCTGCACATCGTCTCATTGAGGCAAACATATGACCAAAGTTTAAAAAAGTAACCTTTCAGGGGTATAGTAGATATGGAGCGGACACGAAATTCAAGGCTCAAATCCATGACCTTGACCTTGAGTTGGCATGGTTGACTTATGGGTTCTGCACATTGACTCACTGAGGCGAATATTTGAAAAGTTTAATGAAAATCCTTCAAAGGGTTCAGGAGATATGGAGCGGACAAGAAAGTGTTACGGACGGACAGACGAAGGCCATTTCTATAGTCTCCCATCCGCTTCGCGGCGGGGGATTAAAAAATTTAAGACAACTCACATTTGCAAAATGATGACGGATTAGATTGCAAAAAGACTGTCGAAACAGCTCTACCAAGAACGTCTCAAACATGTTCTATGCAGGATAAATTTGGAGACTTAGCAGGCCAGTCCATTCTGTTCACGTTTTTTTTGCTTGGAGAAAGTCATCGACGATACGGTTCAATGAAGCCTGGCGTTGTCGTGTCAGTATCGGGCATCTGGTAGAAACGGTAGCCCATACGTTCTAAGGAGCTTGTCGATGTAACGTTTTCCGTTCAAGTTGCCTACAGTGAAAATCAGGTAGCAGTTGACAGTTGATGAAATCCCGGTAGACACTACAAATCCGCCGCTATGAAATGTTACCCTCGGGATTACTGTGGCTGGAACAGGTCGCTCTCTGCGACGTCGCCAGACTCGTTTCCTGTCATCTACGCATCTCAGGTAAAGCTTCGACACGTCTGAGAACATTACTCTCCTTCACTGAGGATTGTTCAACCTTGCATTCGCCCGACTGAATTTTAAAAGAGCATCTCCGTGGCGCTGAGTTATATGGCACCCTAGATTTGAAATCACCGGCATGAATGCGGTTTCACACAATCTGAATTGATACCGGCCTAGCTCCCTAGCAGCATAAAGGCGGCGGCGAGATTTTTTTATGCTATGGAAATCGATTTCTGGCGACAATATTGTTGATGTTGCGATCTTCAGCCTTGGTGGTAACCCTTAGTCGGCCTGAGCGTTGCCGATCCTTAAGCAGCCTTGTTTGCCTGTAGCGCTGCCTGATCCTGATAATGGTCTGATGGCTCGTTCAAAACAGTCCCGCTACTTCCCGGCTTCCCATGCCCGCATCTAAGCAACCCAATGCTCGAGCCCGGTCGGATTCACTCAGCTCCATATATGGTCCCCTAGCAGGCATATTGTTACTGAATGTCAACTCTACTGAAACTGGGCTTTTTAAACTTTGGCAGAGCTTAAAGCATGATTTGCAATGTATTTGAGTGAACCATAAGTGCACGAAATGCATGAAAAGGGCTGCATTTGAAGTAAAGTGAAGTCTCGTCTCCGAGCACACGAGCTGCATGAAAATTCAAGTGAGATGCACGGTCATGTGGATGCGACTTTCCAGTGATTCATGGACAGGTGTAAGATAAAGTGCATTTAAGTTGTGTCAAGTTTAAGTGCTGTCTAAATACCGCAAATCAGATCATTTTTGTTTTGACACTCACTGTACATCAAATCGTTGTCATGCACTGTTTGCTTTGTTCACCGTTATGTTTTGACTCCTTTCACGAAGCGTTGAAGATGAAAAAAATGTTTCACACGCAGGAAAGTCGGAAATATATTTAGATTATTAAAATATTTGAAAAAAATGTAAGTGGTCCAAAACATTTTTGATTGAGTAAATCAAGATGAAAACAAGTGAAATCAGATAGCCAGTGCAAGCAAAAAATTGCGATCCTTCATTGTCAGAGCTTCTTCGTCAGGAGAAGTACTATTGTCATGAAAAATGATTTTAAGGAAAACTGTAACATCGAATATAGCAAAGTATGCTAATCTGTAAGTAAGCTACGTTACTGGCATCTTGTTGAACCCGGGTTGTCAAATTAGCAAAAAATAAGCATGCAACAGACGTAACATATTATTTCTTAGCCAAAGAAACAAATGAATAACAAAGAAAACATTGTAAATAAATAAAATAAAACATTTATTGTATTCATAGATGTTCTAATTATTGATATGAGTTTTCAAAGGTAGCTACAGTCATAATGATACTGTCATAAATCAGAATACTAATTGACATTCCGGTGCCGCACAGATTCATTCACTCAGTAACGTAGCTTACATCACGTTGATTACTTTTTAAATAGGAATGTGCATTTTACAAGCACCCGGCTTTATAGCTCTATGTTTTTAGCTCACCTGAGCCGAAGGCTCAGGATGAGCTATTGTGCTCACTCCCCGTCCATCCACACTTTTGAACTTCTTCTCTGAAACCCCTTGGGCCGTTTTTTTTTTTTTTTTTTCAAATTTAACTTGGATCCATTCGTTAATGGGAAATTCAATATTTGCACAAATGCTCACGGTCCATTAATCAAGATGGCCGCCATGCCCATTATGATAACACACACACACACACACCACACACACACACACACACACACACACACACACACACACACACACACACACACACACACACACACACACACACACACACACACACACACACACTTCAAAATCTTCTTCCCCTGAACCAAGAAAGCTTCAAGACTGAATCTTGGTATATAACAAGGTCTACCAAGTTTATTCAAATGATGACCCTAGGATGACATTTCACCTTTTTACTGCAAGGTAAAATTTGCGTCCCTGTATTGTATTGGGAAAATACTAAAAATTCAATTACTCAAAATGTATTTAAAACCAATGAATGAAAATTACAAAGAATAATTAAAGTAGCAAGTCCTTTTAATTACAATAAAAATTTTGTTCCCATGGGGTTATTTGCCCTTGTTCTTGGGCTATATACATGTATAAAATCTCGTAATCTTCAAATGTGTTCTTCTCTGAAAGAGCTTGACCATTTTTTACCAGATTTCACACTGGGCCTTCTGTCGAAGGAGTATTATCAATTTGTTCAAACAGTTCTGCATCATTAAACAAGATGACCGCCATAAATAAATAAATAAATAAATAAAATAAAAATGAAATAAAATAAACAAGAAGACTTTTGAAGTTTCCTATATAGATATATAGAGAAAATAAGCCCCAACCCCTAGCGGCCATGTTTTTGACGAATCATGACGGCTTGAGCTATCTTGGTAGAAGGTCACCAAAGGAACATTTCTGCCATGTAATATTGAAATCGGCCCTGTAGTTTCTGACAGGAATATTTTTAAAATTTTCTGTATAGATATATAGGGACAATAAGCGCCGTGGCCCGTCCCCCCCCCCCCCCTCCAATCCCCCCGGCGTCCATATTTTTCGACGAATCATGATGGCTTGAACAATCTTGATAAAAAATCACCAAAGGAACATTTCTGCCAAATTATATAGAAATCGGCCCAGTGGTTTCTGACAAGATTTTTTAAGTTTTTTTTTTCTTTTGTTTTTGTTTTGTTTGCCATGGCAACCAGAGTTCTCCTTAGATCCAATTCTTTGAACAACTTTCAATTAGCACCTCCGAAGGATAATTCCTGAGAAGTTCTGTTCAAATTGGCCCAGTGGTTTAGGAGGAGATGTCAATTGTTGATAGATGACGGACAACGGACAGCTGGTCTATCAAAATAGCTCACCTTGAGCACTACGTGCTCAGGTGAGGTAAAACTTGTGTCCCCTGGGGTTATCAGCCTTTACTCCTAACAAATATATGTATATTATCTCGTCATCTTTAAACGTCTTCTTCTCTGAAAAAGTTTGACCAGTTTTCACCAGATTTCTCTTTGGGCCTTCTGAGATGTCCGCCACGCCCAGATATGATATAAAAAATAATTAAAACTCTTTTTCTCCAAACCCAAGAAAGCTTCAAGGCTGAATTTTTGTATATAGAATCGAGGACTCAAGGTCTACCAACATGACCAAGTGTGTTAAAATAATGACCATGGTTGACATTTGATCTTTTCACGAGTCAGATTTGCGTCCCTATGCATTTGTATGGGGGAAACATTGAAATTCAGTTTCTCTAAATGTATTAAAGACCAATGCTTGAAAATTACAATGTATGATTGAAGTTGCAAACCCCGCTACCTACAATCAAAATCTGCCCTTGCTTTTGAGCTAGATACATGTATAAAAGCTCGTAATCTTCTTCTTTGAAACAGCTTGATCAATTTTCACCAGATGTTTAATCAATTAGTTCAAACGGTTCTGCGTCATTCAGCAAGATGTAGTCCATGTCCCTATAGGGTAAAATCACTTAAAGTCTTGTTCTACAGTACCATATTAGGTTAAAAAAAAAAAAAAAAAAAAAAAAAAAAAAAAAAAAAATAAAACGCTTAAAATCTTCTTCAGAACCAAGTAAGCTTCAAGGCAAGATGGTATATAGCATCGGGGACTTCAGATCTATCAGATTTATTGAAATAATGTTCCTAGAATGATTTTTGACCTTTCTATGGCAAGGTCAAATTTGCATCCCCATACACTTGTATGGGTAAAATGTTGAAAAACAATTTTCTGGAAATATAGCTGAAATTTGCAATGTATGATTAAAGTAGCCAAAATTTTTAATTACAATCAAAATTTTGTCCCCTATGAGTTATACACCCTTGCCTCTTGGCTATATACATGTTTAAAATCATGTGAACTTTAAACGTCTTTTCTGAAACCGCTTGACCAATTTTCACCAGGTTTCACATGGAGCTGTCTGTGAAAGGGATTTTGTTCAATTTGTTAAAATGGTTCCAGACCATTAAACAAGATGGCCGCCATGCCTATATGTGATAAAAAAAAATCTTCTTCTGCAGAACCAAGAAATCACTGAGACTGTCTCTTGGTATACTAAGCATTGGAGAATTAAGGTCGACCAAGTTGTTCAGATGATGATTCTAGGATGGCATTTGACCTTCTTATGACAATGTCAAATTTGCGTCTCCATACAAAATTTTGAAAAATCATCTTCTAAAAATGTATGAAAGACTAATAGCTGAAACTTACAATGTATGATTAAAGCAGTAAAACTTGTTAGTTACAATCAAAATTATATCCCCTGGGAATCTCTGTCCTTGTCCCTGGGCTTTGTACATGTATAAAACCGTGTAAATCTTTAAATGTCTTTGTCTCTGAAACCGTGTGCGAATTTTCACCGGAGTTCACATAGGGCCTGCTGTCGAATTGATACAAAAATTTGTTTAAATGGTTTTGCACTCTTGAACAAGATGGCTACTGTGATGTTTCTTCAGAATGTGTGCGTCAATGGGGCATCACTGAACTGGTCTGTGGCGTTAGTAACGTCAAGACGCCAGAAGCGCCACTTCTGCCATTTGGCTGTTCCAAAAACCCCGACAAGAAGTATCCAATATATGTAAAAATCTATAACATTTCTGTTGAATGACTTTTGTAAGGTTCATTAAATAAATGTAAATATTATAAGCATTGAAACCACACTTTTGAGGTTTTTTTTGTTTGTTTGTTTTCGGGTAATGAAAAACATAACTTTAATGTTCACGAGAAACTCTACAGGCTTCAGTATAAACATCGAAGTAGTTTAAACTTAGCCAGTGTTTTCCATTACTGGATAAAATCTAAAAATCGCGGTTTGAATCCTTTAAGTTATTTTCTTAAATTTAGATTTTCATTGCTGTCGCCTTAGATAAAGTATTCATTTTGATTGCACTTCATTTTTCGATCAATTTTGATTGCACTTCATTTTTCGATCAAAGTCATTAGGACATCATATGAAACACTCTAGCACTTTCTTTTGACGTCATTTAATTAAATGTTCAAAACCGTGCGAAATACTACGACGCTGTTTGCCTTTGCATTTCAAACTGAAAATAAATTTTATCATTTTAACGCTAAGTACTTACCAACTCAGTTTTTTTTCCCTACGTGTCTGAGTCTCTTTTTGCATATTTTCTTTGTGTGTGGACTTTCCTTAATCAAGAAACAGATAATATTGGTGTATGTTGACATATGGTAAATGGCACAAAAATGATTCGACGTCGCTGCAACCATGTGTCGCAAACAATAACGCGACGTTGTCGCACTGATCGGAAAATTGCGGGAAAGATGAAAGTTTTCTTAGTCTAGCTCCTTAACCCTTAACAAAGACAATGACCCCGTATTTTTATTCGAGATTTCAGTTTAGATGTTTATAACTTTGTTTCTGTGAAAATATCAATAACTGTTTACCAATGTTTTCTTTTTATTTCTAAAAAAAACTGCTCTTTTTCCTAGTTTTAATAAAAATGCAAGCCATGCACCATGCCCCGCCACAGCGACATATTCCCTATGCACTTCTGTAGTATAAGGGTTGAAAACAATCTAAGTTAAACATGAAGAGAAGCAATAAACAGTTATTTCATAACTCAAAAAAAAAAAAAAAAAAAAAGTCTAAGTTAAAAATGCAATAAAAAAGTGATAAAAAATAATTTCAGGATTCTGAAAAAAAAAAACAATATGCATATCTTCAGACCATCCTTAAAGCGTGTGTAAAGTTTCAAAAGGATCGGCCTGAAAATGTAGGAGGAGTTGCGTGTACAAGGTACATACTATTTATACATTTCTGTAGTATTAGGGCTCGAAAAAAGTCTAAGTTAAAAATGCAAAAAATGTAATAAAAAATAATTTCAGGATTCTGAAAAAACAATATGCATATCTTCAGACCATCCTAAAAGTGCCTGTAAAGTTTGAAAAGGATTGGCCTAAAACTGTAGGAGGAGTTGCGGGCAGAAGGTACATACTCCCTATATATTTCTGTAGTATTAGGGCTCGAAAAAAGTCTGTTAAAAATGCAAAAAATGTGATAAAAAATAATTTCAGGATTCTGAAAAAACAAAATACATATCTTCAGACCATCCTAAAAGTGCCTGTAAAGTTTGAAAAGGATTGGCCTTAAACTGTAGGAGGAGTTGCGGGCAGAAGGTACATACTCCCTATACATTTCTGTAGTATTAGGGCTCGAAAAAAGTCTAAGTTAAAAATGCAAAAAATGTGATAAAAAATAAATTCAGGATTCTGAAAAAAACAATATGCATATCTTCAGACCATTCTATAAGCGCCTGTAAAGTTTGAAAAGGATTGGCCTAAAACTGTAGGAGGAGTTGCGGGCAGAAGGTACATACTCCCTATACATTTCTGTAGTATTAGGGCTCGAAAAATGTCTAAGTTAAAAATGCAAAAAATGTAATAAAAAATAATTTCAGGATTCTGAAAAAACAATATGCATATCTTCAGACCATCCTAAAAGCGCCTGTAAAGTTTGAAAAGGATTGACCTAAAACTGTAGGAGGAGTTGTGGGCAGAAGGTACATATTCCCTATACATTTCTGTAGTATTAGGGCTCGAAAAATGTCTAAGTTAAAAATGCAAAAAATGTAATAAAAAATAATTTCAGGATTCTGAAAAAACAATATGCATATCTTCAGACCATCCTAAAAGCGCCTGTAAAGTTTGAAAAGGATTGGCTTAAAACTGTAGAGGAGTTGCGGGCAGAAGAATGGTGGGGGCGCTGACGGACGGACGGACACTCAAAATTTCAGAGGGTATAACATAATACCCCCGCCACTTTGTTTGTGGCGGGGCATAAAAATGGCGAGAAATTTATTTTGCATAAACAGCAAAATAATTCAGTTGCTTTGAAAATGTAGGTTTGGCATATTGGTGGCGCTGCGATATCGGAAGTTAAGTCGGTGACCACCAATTTTTAATTCGAATTACTATCAATCAAATTTTCATTATGTAAAATTTCATTTTTACCGTGGCATTTAGTCAGGTAGTTCACCCCTTAATCACGTATTGGCGCCACTACAGCCAGTTGGCTCTTCTGAACCCTCCGGCAAGCTGTTCTAAATCCAAACTAGTAGGACACATACCACACATCTGGCAAAGGATTACTTATATTTAAATCTGGCAAAGGATTGCTTATCAATACAAATAAGAACGGAAACAAAATTTTGAGGCTCACCGAGAAATATAAAAAAAAAAGCTTGATATTTTTCATGTAGGCTACATGGGAAGCCTTTCCTTTGGGCTCCGAAGATAATGTTTTCCTATATCGGCTCTAGGAGTGATTGACTAGTATCAGATCATTGGTCGATGGTCAATTGTAGATCAAACGACTGATTTATCAACTAACATTTGTCTCGGAACTAGCAAAAATGTCAAGGAACTAGTCAAATAGAGATATATGTTCATGTGTACGTAGGAAAAAGCAGCTATTTGCGCACGAAAGTCATAAGCGCAATACAGTATAACATCAATGGCTCGAACACGGATGGCTCGTTTACCGTGGATGATTCGAACTCTTTTTTCAGTCCCTACAAAATGCTTCCAATAGCTCAAGAAAACAAATATTTAGGGTTTTTTTCTTATTTTATCACGGAGTTGTATGTTGTGTGTACTCATTAGAATCGCCTCATCGAGGCGATTCTAATGAGTACACTCAACATACAATCATTGTGTGGAAAATCCAAAAGATTTCCCTAAATTATCGCTATTTGCTTCCCGAACTGGTGCCATGATTAACCCTCAGTGGCTCGAACTACCCATGTCTCGAACGAATTTCCATGGTCCCAAAGATGTTCGAGCCATTGAGGTTCGACTGTATTTTGAAGTACGTTTGATCTTTTGGGCGGTAATATCGAATTGCGGATATCTTCAGCTAAAATTAAGTAATCAGCCGTAAGCAAAAGGGGTCCGCAGTCGGTAATCTCCCCTTAATAATCTATACAGACAAAATGGTCCAATATCAACGGATTAGTTTGGCCTTTATCGTTAATATGCAATATAAGTTTTCGAAACTAGCCATTTTAAACGCGCTGTGAAATAAATTTCAAAACATGTAGCTCAAGCAAAATAAAATATTCCGTTAAATTACTTATTCGCACAAATTTATTTTGAGCTCAAAAAGAGATTAATATTTTTTTTAATTTGGTATCAAACGCAGGTACCCATTAATAAATAAAAGCGCTGCAGGCATGCGCCGCCACTGCACTTACATCAAGTAAGTGTTATAACTATGTAAACAAGAGGACCATGATGGTCCTATATCGCTCACCTGAGCAAACATACTTACTATTGAAGTTTCAGCCCAGTTCACTGCTCCAAGACTTTTGCATACATTTTATAGCACTGCCCCCTATTGGCCATGTTTCTTTAATGCCTCATGACAGCTTGAACTGAATCTTGATAGAGGCTCACCAAGGGAACATATCTGCCAAGCTGAAATCGGTCCAGTGGTTTCTGACGAGAATTTTTTTAAAACTTTTTATATACATATATAGGGAAAATAAGCTCCGCCCCCAGCAGCCATGTTTTTGAAGAATCAAAACAGCTTGATCAAACTTGGTAGAGGGTCAGCAAAGGAACATTCCTGCCAAGTTATATTGAAATCAATCCAGTGGTTTCTGACGAGATTTTTAAAGTTTTCTATATAGATATATAGGGAAAATAAGCCCCGCCCCCTAGCAGCCGCGTTTTTTTTTTTTTTTTTTTTTTTTTTTTTTTTTTTGACGAATCATGAGTTATGTTTCTTCTGTTCTTCAATTTGTCTTATGGTGCTTTACATTTGTGTAAAGTTTCATCAAAATATCTGAACAGGTTTTCAACTTAGAGCAGACACCAGTACATGGTAGAAATGGCTATTTTCAGTATTTGCTATGCTCAAAAAGTCGTAACTCCAAGTCACACTTCTTGTGTTCTGCACGTCGTCTCATGGTGCTTTACATTTAGGAGAATTTCATAAGATCGGTTTTCAACACAGAGCGGACATGAGTACATGGTACTATGTTCAACGTTCAAAGGGTATTAACTCCAAAAGTAAGCAAACCAGAGTTATGGTTCATGTCTTCTGCACGCCGTCTCAAGGTGCTTTACATTTGTGTGAAGTTTCATAAAAAAGTCCGAAACGGTTTTCAACTTAAAGAGCGGATACGAGTACGAAATGGCTATATGTCAATATTTACTAGGTTCAAATGGCCGTAACTCCAAAAGTAGATTAACCAGAGTTACATTGTGTGTGTACATTGTTTTGCACGTCGTCTCATGATGCTTTACATTTGTGTGAAATTTCATGAAAATATCCTAAACGGTTTTCAACCTACAGTGCGGTAAAAATGGCTTGATTCAATGTTGCAAGCCAATTTACTCCAAAAGTAAACACACCAGAGTTACGGTTCATGTGTTCTGCGCGTCGTCTTATTGTGTTTTACATTTGTGTGAAATTTTGTGAAAATATCTGGAACAGATACGAATGATGGAGCGCTGAGGGACGGACAGACACTCAAAATTTCGGAGGGTATAACATAATATCCCGCCACTTTTTGTGGCGGCCATAAACCATAGTATCGTTATTTTGAGTGGCGCTCTCTTGCGAGACGCAGCAAGAGCTAATTCGCTGCGATTCCCCACAGTCCCTGTATTTGTTGGTATTCACTGAAGAGAAATAAAAACGCTACATTATAAAATGAGATTTGCAAACTACACGTAGTCTGAGTATTGTGATCTATCCATAATGCCGAACAAATCAAGTCTTTTCCAAAAAAAAACTGGCCATTTGTGTTACTTCAGTTTTCAGAAACGTGCCATAACACATCATGCCAGAGGTCTTATGACGTATAAGATCACTTCTGCCCGTAATAATACTTTAAGACATGGCATCGTATTGAAACTGAATGAGCCGGACGGATAACTGAACTTCGATTCAGTAATGGTTCCACTGGCCAAAGTGAATATTCATTTTTCTTTTGAACTTTTGCATTGTTGGATTTGTCAAAAGCACAAAAAGATTCGTTTGCCTAAGGAGTAGTGTAGTTATATGAACAGAATGCAATCAGATAAAAAACGTGGTTATAAGCCGAACAAGATACTGAAATTAGACACCTATAATTACGCCAAGAAACACTGAAAACATGTTAGCTTTAACGTAGGTGGAAACTGACGTTATTGTGTTAAAAGCGTGACTGATTTCTTTAGGCTCTTTTTTTAGACATAAACGGAGTTGATTTAAATACATACTCTGCAATATAAAACGCCCATTATTCAGGTTCGAACACTGGCTTGTGTATATTCCACAGTCAAAATGTATTTTTTTTTTTTTTTTTTTTTTTTTTTTTTAATTCCTCGAGTAGATTTTGCATTTAGAAATATAAGTTTTGGCCTGCTATAATATGTACTATATAGAATAGCAGCACATTTGTTTATATATACTATTTTTTTAAATTTGTGTTTATGACCCTTTCAAGGTCATCTGACTTTAATATATCGAGCAGTGATACGGTCATTTCACATATATCGAGCCCATCGTTAATCAAAGGTGGGCGAAAACTGGACTACCCGGTGAACAACCATCTAACTTCCATAGCAAAACTAATCGTCTCACATACTAAATTAATCAAATGAGCAAGTGATGCATAGGCTTGTGAAAGAAACAAACATTTCAAATTTAAATTCTTTATTCTGAAAAAAAAAAAAAAAAAAAAGGTTTATTTTTCACATTTCGATATAGTGTTTCAAACTTCCAATACTTTAGCTGACATTGTGCTTGTTTCCTTGCATTGCTGCTTTACAGAAATAAACACGACATAAAAAAGTAAATGCACAAAATATCCGTTACTGTGGATTGCACTTACATGCAGATAGCTGCAGCACATTATTTAAACCTGTGAAGGAACATCGAATACAAGTAATTATTTCTTGTCTTTGAGAATACCTGGAACCAGATTTTTATTTACAAATAATGTGTATTAGGTACAGAATGAAATTTCCGTTACTAAAATTTCCGTGATAATTTTCTCTAAATTATGTTTATATGGATGACAGTCTAAAGAAAACAAGTTCAACCAGTCCTGTTATGACGTCAGATATGACGCTATCTCCTTGTGGTCGATGACATTCTTCACATATCCTGAATATTGTTTTGGTGAATATTTTACTTTGTGCATTTTGGTAAAAAAGGTAAGAGAAAAGTCCAGGGAGTGCCACAATCACAAACCGCAGCCCTTCCCAGACCCCAAGAGGAAGAGGAATCCGACAAATCTAAACAAGCACAAACCGAACAAACGTACGAAACGTAAGTTTATACGCCTTCTTTCACTTTTACTTCTATCGAATTCAAAGCTTGGAAAGAATATTTTTACTACAGCATAATTTTGAAACATGATTGTTATAAAGATTGAAAACTGTTTCTGAGTCAGTTGTGAACGCTTGTTTTGAATAAAGCAGTAGCATAAAGTATAAAATTTCCATTACTGCGCGGTAACGGAAATTTTAAGCCAAAAAAGTCGTCTATTGTGTTTAAAAATCACTAAATATAGGGGTTAAATGAAGTTCTGTGCAGTCCAAAGGTATTTTAGTGGTTCAAGGAAGCATATGCTAATACTGCAAGTAAAATACGTTTTTTTGCGGCCTTTTGTAAGATAGTATGAAAGGCCCATCTTTTGTTTTGGACACATCTGTCTCGTCTTTTAATCAGACTTTGTATTAGAACACCCATGTTTTTTTTTTTCTTCTCAATTATTTATCATTCATAGTGCCTGCATTATATCAATAAGTTCGGTCTTACTACTGATCTTATCTTTTCAGCGCAAGTAAGTCTGGTAACGGAAATTTCAAAATAGAAACGGAAATTTCTTTTCTTTTCAGTCACGTTTACACAACAATGGGTAAAAGTAGAGCTGAAATTCAGCGTGCATGTCGAGAAAGATTAAAGCAGAAGAATAAAGAAGAGTACCTAAGACGTGAAAGAGAAAGAAAAAACAGAAGTTATGTCCCTTCCTCCGAGTTATCTGAAAATGATCGTAATCGAAGAAATCGGAAAAATAAAGAACGTCTAAGGCGATTCTATCAAAGAAAGAAAGAGCTCAGAACACGAATACAGAGAGAACAAGAAACCATTGGGTATGAAAGTGCCGAACCTCAACCAGGAACATCAGATGAAAGGGGAAGGCTGCCCATTAGGTTTAATTTTCAGAATAGTGGAAAAAGAAAAGGTGCACTAAAACGTTGGAAGAGAGACATATCTGAAGCACACTCCCGCATCCGTCTTTTAGAGCAGGAACGAGATAAATCATTGACAAAAGTGAAGACAGCACAAAGGTCGTATTAAAGATTAAGAGCTAAACTGGTTAAAGATAAAGAGCAGATACTAACATCTAAAGAGCAGGAACTGACACCTAGAAAACGAACTGAACACATAATGGAAAAGGCCAAACTAAGTGAGCAACAGAAAAATCAAATCAGGATGCCATTACTAGTTGGTAATGCCTTGGCAGCTGAAATTTCAGAAACGAGAAAGAGCACTCGAAAAGGTCATAAAATAGCTATACATAGAGTCGTTTCTGGTCGGATTTTAAAGAAGTACAAATGTTTAAGATCAGCAAGAACAAGCCTGTGTCGTCACGTACTGGGTAAAACAAGCTCAATAGAGCATCAGGTGAAACCAAGGCAAAGGCAGAGCAAAGTTGAAAAGAACAGAGATAAAATTGAAACTTTCCTCAAACGTGAAGATAACAGCAGAACCATGCCGGGGAAAAACGATGCTAAACGTATCACAAAAGGCCAGAAAGTGCAGTCCCATGTCCTAATAGATTACTTAGACAATCTTCACAAAAAGTTTCTGTCAGAAAACCCTGATCTGAAGATATCACGCGCAACATTCTGTCGATGCCGCCCAGCATATATACTGAAAGCGTCTTTTACTAGTCGTCTGTCTTGCTTATGTACAAAACACCAGAATGCTGCGCTTACAATTAAAGCACTTCGTAAAGCAGGAATAGAAGTAAATTCAAACCCGGCAAAGGCCGTAATAGAGAAGATAGACAAAGCGAAGTTACAATCAGATTTAACTGATGAGATTCCAGTCAGTCAGTGGACAAGAGAAGAAATAGAAGAGAAGGGAAAGAAAAATCATATTACACGCATAGTAGAAAAATCTTTGGTGAAAGAGCAGTTCATAGAACATGTGCAAAACCAGATGATAGACTTCGAAAGCCACGTCGACAGAATGAAGAAGCAATATGAACAGATAAGACATTTAAAGCAAAATTTGCCTACACACCACATGATCCTGCAGCTCGATTTCGCTGAAAATTATTCTTGTTGTTCTTTAGAGGAAGTACAGAGCGCGTACTTCAACCAAACTTCAGTTACCCTTCACCCACTTGTAGTTTACTACAAAGATGACACTGCAGAACTAACACATAAGTCTTACATTATTGTGTCTGATGAAATGTCACACAAAGCATCGACTGTAATGACTTTTATTGATGATATAATCCCCGAACTCAAGAAATTAGATCCATTACTGAATACCATACATTACTGGAGTGATTCGCCATCAAGTCAATATAGAAATAAATATATATTTAACTTGATTGCAAATCATCATGAAATGTATGACATTCACGCAGTATGGAGCAATTTCGAGAGTGGTCATGGCAAGGGTCCATATGACGGGCTAGGAGGAAGCTGTAAACGCCTAGCCGATGAGGCCATTAGATGTGGTAAATACGTTATTCAGGATGCCAAAAGTTTCTTTGAGTGGGCTCAGGTCTCAAATATGAAAAATGTCTGCTTTCGATTTGTTTCTGGAAGTAAATGTTCGGAAAAAGAACCGACTGTCAGTAAAATGCCAGTGAAAGCTGTAAATGGTACAATGAAACTTCATGCCATTGTGAGATTGGGTCACGGAAAAATACTTATCAGAGATGTCAGTTGTTATTGTAATATGTGTTTAGAAGGAAAGCCCTGCGATACATGGACCCTTACCATGACCAGACAAAAGAATATGCCATCCCACCAAGTGTGTAAATCTGTGGTAAACGGAGTAAGTGATTCTGATAATTGCAATGGAACTGGACAAGAGTTAGCAAGCAGTGACCATGAAATAGGAAATTTCGTTGCTGCAGTTTATGATGGGAAGTGGTATTTGGGTAGGATTATAGACGAAGATGAAACTGAATATGAGATAGATTTTATAGAGTCCAAAAAGGGGTTATTTCAGTGGCCAAGAAAAAAAGATACAATCTGGTTAAGCAAATCAGACGTACTCTGCAAAGTAGATACTCCTGTAGCAACAGGAAAGTCAGAGAGAATGTATAAACTAGGCAATCAAACCCTAGAAAAATTGCAGAAACTGTATAAAGGTGACTGAGTTTTGTTTGACTTTCGGTGTGGATGGCAATACGAACAGTCGTTTCTTAGCTAGTTTATGCATTACATAGTTGTTGTTCTATTGACTTTTCCTAGTTTTCATTGCTAAAAAAAGGTAAGAGAAAAGTCCTGGGAGTGCCACAATCACAAACCGCAGCCCTTCCCAGACCCAAAGAGGAAGAGGAAACCGACAAATCCAAACAAGCACAAATCGAACAAACGTACGAAAAGCACCAAGACTAGCTCTCTCTTCCCCAAGCGAGGTAATCGCAATACTAAAAGGACTGAAAAACACAAGAACAAAATGACACATGGAAAGACATACAACAAATCGCCTCGTAGAATAAACCACAAAGCAACAGAGAATAAGACTAACACCTGGACATACAACAATTCGCCTCGTAGAATAAACCACAAAGCACCAAAGAGTAAGACTAACATTTAAAAAAGCGTATACATTTCGCATATGAAAACGGTTTGTGTTAGGATGATGTTACTTCCTTACGGAATATTAATAGTTTTATAAATTTCCGTTACCGCTAAATTTCCTTTCTTTGCACGATGTGTCATATATATTTAAACCAAAAGAATACAATTTGCAGCATACGTTTGTAAGTCTGCCTTTACCAGACTTTTGCATCACATTTTATGAACTAGAGGAAGAAAAATTGAGTTTTTGCACGGTAAACCATGCAGTTATGACTAAAATGTACATTTTTAAACTTACAATGGCATGGCAACTTGCTTTTGTAAATATGTTTGAAGATTTTCTGTTTGTTTTTATGCAAAATACAGTTATAAATCAGAACTACTTTATTTTTAGTATCCTTTCTGAATATTGAATTTGTGTGTATTATTTAAAATTTCCGTTACCGGTCTGGTGGATTCTTTGTATTGCAACTGACAGTGAGATTTCCAACTGACATGTCGAAAGTGTTGGGTTTTTTTCTCATTAGCGAATAACGTTATCTAATTTTCAGTTACCCAATTCACTCAAATATGGTCCAGAAAAGTATAGCTATATTTGAAACTTTTTTGTACTGCACAAAACAGCTGTCATAATTTTTTACTCAAAATAGTTCAGATTTGAATATAAAAATGGGAGAATCTTATTAGTTTGAGCACGAAATTACACACTGTTTTGTTCAGAGCAATCATTGAGACTATAAAATCAGATTTTTTTTTCACACAGGACCAAAACCTTTTCAGTTTTGCTTTAGTTTTTAATAGATGGTCGTGTAACGGAGACTTTAAAAGGTGATTATGTTACATTCCACCCTTCTTCATAAAACTTATCATTTCTAAGAAAGCACACATATTATGCATCAGAAAAAAGTAGATTTGATATCTAGATACATGTGCTTGTGATGTTCAGTAACTTCTAAGTGTTAAGTCGGAGATAAAATGTTCCAAAATATTTTTGGCTAGTGGATTTAATAATTGAGAATCAGATGATAGCGTTCTAAAGGAAATACTTACTCTTGAGAATTATTCATTATATATCCCGCAGAAATTACTCAAAATAGCTTCAGATATGTAATATATTTAGGTTCATCAACAGTCGTTTTAAATTACGGGAAATAATTCCCTAGGGCGTTGCAAGTCCAATAAAAACCGAGTGCGTTAGCATGAGGTTTATCACGACATGCAACGCCCGTGGGAATTATTTCCCGTATTTCGAAACCACTGCCGATTAAATTATTTATTACATAGCTTTTAAAATGACTTTTTGTCTCTTCTGATGCATTTCGATGACGTCATCTATTGCCATGAGGTGACGTCATTTACGACTTTTGCACGATGTGATAATGTTCCACTGAGAAATATTTCTCAGTAGGAAATATTTCGCGCCATGCATAATGTATTATTGATGTAATTCCGTAAGGCTAGGCCTCGGTTCCAGACGGCTAACCACTGCCAAATTCAAAACAAAACAAGTGCTGTCATCATACAGTATAGCTCGTCTGGAAAGGTATCTTTGACCTTGAGATATTGGACAAAAGTGGGAGTATTGCTGAATAAAGTCTACTGGAATCATATCTATAACATCACACTAAATATAAATTTTGGGAAAGGGTGGGAATGAATCATGACATCACACCAAATATAAGTCATGGGCAAGGATGGGAATATTGCTGAATAAAATCTTTGGAATCATACAGGTCATCACACCAATAATAAATCAAATCTAGCATATGGTTTGAAAAGTATGAGCTGTTAATAATTTTAACCTGTAGACCACTATATATAGATCAAATACTTTAACACAAACATTTCACACAGAATTGCTAACTGTGACCCTGACCGTGAGCTCTGCAAGCCTCAGCGGCACAGCTGGATGCGTATTCGACGGGCAATAAGGAGGTTGCCAGTTCAACCCCTGCTAGGTTGGTAACATTATTTCGTGAAGATTGATCATGAATTGATTTCTACGACCATTCTCTCCTGCACTGGCTGAAAGGCAGTTATCAGTTTCTGGCGACGGAATGTGCACAATACTGGTAAACCGCACAGAGGACTTAGCCCGCCAGTAAATGTGTGGTTAGGTAAACTGACCCAAATGGATGGACTGGGCCGTAAAACCTCAACACAATTTGAACATGAGGCCAAGGGAATTGGTTTGAAATTTAAAGTCCCAGTCAACACTATTAAGGTCATATCGAGCTAGTCAGTTGACCTAAAAACACTTTTCCTGGGCAGGCTTATACATATGTGGTTAACCAATATAGTACATTCATTCGCAAGAAACTGACAACTGCCCTTCTTGAATCAGCAGAAGGGAGAGAATGACCATAGAAAATATGTCATGATCAATCACTATGAAAGAATGTTGCCGACCCGACAGGTATCGAACCCGCGACTTCCTGATCACTAGTCATACCACACTGGACTGAGCTACCGTGGCCGGCATATCCAAGCATACCAAATATGAACTAAATCCATCATATAACCTTTATGTACATATCCAGCCTATATTCTTATATATATTCTTTGCTGTAAGTTTCAAATCATTATATTGAAAACTGTAGTAGAAATTGACAGGAACCCTACCTACTATGCCATGTGTTCAAGACAAATTTTCTAACTAAACCAAGGGTACCGAACTCTACCAATAGTTAATTGATGTGTTCTGAGACCTTAATACATATGTTCAGTCTATAGCCTTACCATGGTTCAAGTTTCAAACCATTGCCTTGAAAGCTAGGAGTTGCGGAAACATAACCCCTCCTATGCCATGTGTATAAGGTGATACGTCTTAGTACATCAAGGGTATGTAAATCAAGCAATATAAATTTGATCAGAATTCTGACCTTTATGCACATACCCAGACTGTGTTTTTACTTTGTTGCATGTTTCAAAAATCACACCTTGAAAGGACAAGCTGCAGAGACTCGAACCCTACTATGCTATTTGTATAAGACAAATTTTCAAAGTAAATCAAGGGTATGTAACTCTACCAAGAATACTTCGATCAGAGTTTTGTGACCTTTATGCACATGCTCAGTCTATATCCTTACTATGATGATACTTTCAAACCATTATCTTCAGAACTGTAGGAGGAGTTGCGGAGGCATGATCACTGTCATGTTTATGGCATTATTTTTCAGTAAACCAAGGGTATATAACTCTACCAGTAATAATTCGATCAGAGTTCTCTGACCTTTATACACATGTTCAGTCTATATCCGAATTATGGTGAAAGTTTCAAACCATTATCTTGAAAACTGTAGGAGCTGGGGAGAAACAAACCCCACTATGCCATGTAAATAAGAAAGCACTTCTAAGTGAATCAAGGACATGTAACTCTACAAATAATATATCGATCAAGAAGTCTGTGACCTTTATGCACATGCTCAGTTTCTATCCTTACTACAGTGCAAGTTTCAAACTATTACCTTGAAAATTTTAGGAAAAGTTGCCGAGACATGAACAGTACTATAAAGTGTTCCAGACAGATGGACACATGCACGGACGCACAATTTACAGTTATCGCTGTGGCGACAAAATCAAGTCATTTTTTTTTCCATTTTAACAACTCATAAAGTCCATAGTTGTGGTGGAAAATAAGAATGTTGACATATTTAAAGTAGATATGTGCTTTACTTACGTGAATAAACGATTTAAATAAACGTATATAGTTATTATATCGACTTTAAACAAAGGTCGAAAACAGCTAAAGAAAGACTCGATGTTGTCTAAAACAACAGAAAGCCTATACAACTTAAGTGTACGTCTCAATCTTCGGCTATTTTTTTATGCCCATTTATGTTGACCGTCCTATTGTAGTACAATTGCCATTTCCATTAAATAGAAAACACGAATAAAACACACATCAAATTTACTTTTTCAAGGAGACATTCTGTGATAATTTGGCATCAATCCGACTTCATATATGTAATTATTCTAATAACAACTCAACAACTGTAGGCCCATATACGCTTCCATACTAACTGGCAAATCATGACATGTAAAAGAACCGGAAGTCGAGATAATAAAAAAACAACACAAAATAAGTCGTCATACAGTGTTAACACGCTTTGTTTTCTTGAAGGCAGCTTAGAGCAATATTACGACCCGCAGATGCGATAACCATTATCAACGGAAGTCGATATAAGTAAGTCATACATTTTAAGTGGACATAAAAGCAGAAGAAGTCGACTTAGTATCTCAATATTTAGTATGGTGACATATAACTGACATCTAAATATTGAGATACTAAGTCGACTTTTTCTGCTTTTATGTTGACTTAAAATGTATGGCCTGATACTATATCGACTTCCGTTGACAATGGTAATCGCGACTGCAAGTCGTAATACTGTCCAGAAGTGTCATCCACAACATTAGTGTCACGAAACAGTTTTACAACTGTATGTCGACATAATAGTTATTATCTCGACTTCCGGTCATATTATGTAGTAGGATTTGTTGAGAAGATAATGATAGTCAGACAGTGACAATGCTGGTCGAGATACCTAAATTCGGGACGATGTTACGTATTAAATTTAGGGCTTAATATAGTGTTTGGTGGCATACAGATATTATATAATTATCGTTTCTTGTAAACAACTCTGCGATTGCAATAAGACTGGCGCTGCCTATGAAAATTTGGTCTAAAAATAAACTTTCACGACTACGAAAACGTATCTCAACGCTAACTGGCAAATCATGACATGTAAAAGAACCGGAAGTCGAGATAATAAAAAATAATAGAAAATAAGTCGTCATACACTGTTAACACGCTTTGTTTTCTTGAAGGCAGCTTAGAGCAATATTACGACCTGCAGACGCGATAACCATTATCAACGGAAGTCGATACAGCATTAAGTCATACATTGTAAGTCGACATAAAAGCAGAAGAAGTCGACTTAGTATCTCAATATTTAGATGTCAGTTATATGCCACCATAATTTAGTATGGTAGCATATAACTGACATCTAAATATTGAGATACTAAGTCGACTTCTTCTGCTTTTATGTCGACTTACAATTTATGACTTGATGCTAAATCGATTTCCGCTGATAATGGTTATCGCATCTGCGAGTCGTAATAATGCTCTAAGCTGCCTTCAAGAAAACAAAGCGTGTTAACAATGTATGACGACTTTTTCTCTACTATTTTTTATTATCTCGACTTCCGGTTCTTTTACATGTCATGATTTGCCAGTTAGCGTTGAGATACGTTTTCGTAGTCGTGAAAGTTAATTTTTGGACCAAAACCACACAGACAGCGCCAGTCTTAATGCAATCGCAGAGTTGTTTACAAGAAACGATAATTATAAAACATCTATATGCCACCATACACTATATTAAGCCCTAAACTTAATACGTCACATCGTCCCGAATTTAAACATCTCGACCGGCATAGTCACTATCTGACTATCATTATCTTTTCAACAAATCCTACTACATAACATGACCGGAAGTCGAGATAAAAATTATAATGTCGACATATAGTTGTAAAAGTGTTTCATGATGCTGACGTTGTGGATGACACTTCTGGACAGTATAACGACCTGCAGTCGCGATAACCATTATCATCGGAAGTCGATATAGCATCAGGTCATAAATTTTAAGTCGACATAAAAGCAGAAAAAGTCGACTTAGTATCTCAATATTTAGATGTCAGTTATATGCCACCATAATTTAGATGTCAGTTATATGCCACCATATACTATAGACTACCGATGTGACCAATAAAATGTTATGGTCCAACAAACGCTTGGGTGGTTCGGTGCTTATCCTGGAAAACAATAAGCGTCCCGTAATTTGGCAGAGACTACTGACAAGGCGGCCGTGCCGATAATAGCAACAAAATAACCAATAACGCCAAGTATTCCAATTGCAAGGGGTTGAATCACGGAACTAATGACGTCAGCCTACAAAAATTGCGATCGCGCCCATTTTGAATTTTATCTCCGAATTTTATTTCTATCCGTTCTCCGTCTATTTACAAGCTAAGTATGATTCGTTTTGTGCACAAAGTACACTTTGATGTAGATTTTTAGATAACACATAGACTTTACGCTCTTTTCACGTGATACTCTTAAAAAACTTCGACACAGGTAAGCGAATGATAGTATATTGTCGTTGTACCTGTCATCGGCATACACTAGTTTTCGGTATTTGGAAAGCATGGCCATCGCCCTTCGGGCCCGTGAAATAGACGGGCTGCCTAAAGCCTCTATGGCAGACCTGCTAGAAACTAAGCAGGGCCCGAAGTCATGTGATCGGGTCGGGTAAAAGTCTCACACATTTGGAGGCAATGTCTCTGAACTACTGAAATATTGTTGACTTGGACTTATATCGCAATTCATGCAGTGGATTAGAAGTAAAGCATGGTCTGAAATGAAATTCAGTTAGATCTGGCAAAGACGTATAATTTATGTCCTTGGATCTGGCCAACCCACCTATGAAGCATATGACGATAATTTGGACGCAGGGATATAGGTAGCACCTATTAAATTCATATTAATCATATAGAAAATGTTGATGTAAACTGCATTGTATTGCAGGTGGGAAAGTTTACAGCATGTTTTTTTTTGTTTTTTTTTTGTTTTTTTTTTTTTGTAAAATTATTGTTATTAAGTTTTATTTGTTTTCAGAAGAAAATCCATACATCCAAAGAAATTTAGTTTCCGAAGTCAAAGTACCACTAATATACACAGAAGACAACGAGCTCCTGAAAATGAACATATATTCTCTCAGAGACCAACTTGTATCTAGAGGGGTGGATGCAATGCTTATCGATGAATTTACATTTCCAGAAGTTAATTCAAATTGGATTTACTTTGGAGAAAATGTGGCTAAGACGCATAGCACGTTTGTGTTTATTGTATCTCCGCTATTGTATAGACTCTGTCACGAGGGAAAATACGGGGATAAAAACATGTTTGCAAGTCTCGCGGAAAGAACTAAAGGACAACATATTCCAATGGTTGTGCTTCGTACCCTAGATATTTTATACTTCAAACATGTTTGGAAACCTAGAATTTTCTTAGTAGAACTAAAGGACGACCTAGATACTGTATCACAAGAAGATTTTGCAGCCGGACTTAACCTATCTAGTGATATCACTTTGTCTCACAGATTTGCAGCTGATCATTTTATTTTGCATGAAGCCCAAATCTTTAACATTTCAGTAAAAGAGTTTCAGGATAGCATAGCCTGCGAATCAAGAGAAGTGATAAGATTGACTCGCTGCTTGAACCCGCAAAGGGAATAGATAATGTAGATTCTAATGATAAAAGTTCAATTTCTATTATCACATTAATTACGAAAACACACCTACGGTAAATGTCCTAAAATTTCGAACAAAATTAAATAATTTCAGTTCTTGCTGTTCGAAATTTTAGAAATTATGATTTGCTAAAAAATTTACTGTTCGAAATTTTAGGACAGATTCACTTACAGCCAAAATGGACCTGGCTGTCGGACGCTTTCGGATACCCGAAACGACAAAAAAGGACCTTCACGACGAAAGAGGTTTCTTATTTGCTATGTGTGATTGGTAAACTGAATGTGAAATTGTATGAACTAATAAATAATTACCACACTGATGTTTGTTTTCAATTGCATCCGATTAATTCTATGTCGAATAATGATTCTCATAACAAAACAATTAATTATGCGATACACTAATTAATCGCCAGATACGTTTGTTCGGCACTCCGGGAATGTGCCACTTTCTTAAAATAGGCTGGCTTAGTCCAGTCTTCTTATGTAACAGCCCTCTTCCCTTTACCGCACTGAGATACACAAGCTGACCAAAAATGCTTCAAACGGTTACCGCACATTTGTTCTTGTTTGAGCCACTACAGAAACACAAAATTCCCTTTCCTCAAAGGTGAAATGTACGTAGTTTTAATGTGAAAAGCGCAGACTGATTAGAATTTCCTCCGTTTTGAAGCGCAGTATTCACACTGCTTGCTGACATAAGGCATTCTGTTGGCGATATGCGTAGACCCAGATCAGACCGCCCCGATACATAGACTGCGCGGATGCGCAAGTTGATCTTGTCTATGCCGGTCTCAAATGTCATTTCTATTGGAAAGGACTCATACATAAACGAACAGTAGTGTAAAATAGTGGGTTTCTTTATCTGCTATTTTCCCACGATTATGCAATACCAGGTGTCAGGTGCGGAGCTTGGCATTTAAGATTAATGTGATCTGTTATCTTTAGTATTTGTTTAAGAACATTGTTTATTTTGTTTAGTTATAGTTAGTATTTATTCAGGTGTAGGTTGTGCAATAATGATTGGCATAAGCTATTAATTATCTGAAAATGATTGACGTAAACCGTTAGTCATTTTGGCATCTTGTTGACAGATGTTACTTTATGTAGGATTATTGCACAAGCGATATGAATAGATAGGGGTTATCTTGACAAAGATTAATAGGTTTTGGCAAGCTTCCAAATATTTGGTGCCTGGGAAATTGCGTTGTTCACATGATTATGAGTCATTCCGGTCTGCTCTCATTGGTAGTTATTTTTAGTAACTCACGCATTAGGTGGCGCTGTAGGGTTATTGGAGGACTCTGATTGGATGGGGATCATGTGATCAGAGGGCGCTGGCGTGAGTTGCTATCACATGACTCTTTGTGTATATAAAGAGAGGATGTGTGTGAGAGAGTTAGTAGTTTTTGGTTTTGGTTTAGGTTGGAGTTTTGAATTTAGTTTGAGAACCGGGTTGTAAAAATTAAAATATATTATTGAAATTACTTGTTGAATTTATTTAAAATTCTAAATTGGGACTTTGCAAGTAAAGTAGAGAAAACACAACGCGTATTTGAGAAGAGAAAACCCTGAACTAACTTCGCTACGTTACAGTAGTACGGTCAACCAGATCTCTGAGAACCAGACCTGAATGCAGCCTGATCAAGATCAAAGATTTTAGCTCAACACCAAACTGAACTACGTATGCCAAACCTGTGAACTGCCATTATCGTTTTTAGCAATATTTCTTTCTTTAAGAACATGTATTGTCATTTAGAATTCGGTACCGAAACTTATTGCAAGAATATATCTGTCATGAATAGTAATCCTTTCAATAGATCTCCGTTCAGGCGAAAATGTCCCTTTGTGTATATGTGTAAGTCACATCAGAGTGCGAGACGCAGTCTAGCTACTCAATTCGCTGATAAGTCATTGGTATAAAACACTGTAATACAAGAATTGCAGTCTCCAGCAAGTGCACAGACTGGTCACATTTGTAACAAATGATTAGGTTCATTTTGGATTGTTGGGACCTATCATCTCTGCTGGGACCATTACCTGTTCAAATAGGATGTACTGAGCATATCATGACAATCACGCGGTCAGACAGGAAATATTTTGCTGGAGGCGTTAATCCCCACGACGAAAACGTTTTCGGCCTGCTTATTGATACCTTTGGCACGCTAAACGTAAATATTAAGCGGCAGATATTATCGAAGGCCACAGTGTACAGACGAGCAGGGACGATCCAGATCTGAATGCGCGGATGCACATGCTAATTTACAATTTCGCGTGTAGCGCTTTCTTACTATCGCATGTGCGTCACGCTTTGCTGAAATGATCAGATCAACTTTAGAATTCTGGTATAGCTGTCACACGACTTACCGAAATACTGGAATACTACCGAAATACCAGAATATCCGTGAAAAATACAGGAATACCTGTGAAGACACCAATACTGGCTTTAATTAAGAAACGAATATTCTCGGAGGACGATCTTGAAAACGCATTCCCCCAAATTAGTTTCATTCCCTTGTTCCCTGTGGCGTCTGATCTGGGTCTACGCTGTTTGCATAGGCCTATCTGTTCTAATATTTAGGTTCTTTAATACGTGCCAGTTTCGTATACGTTTCTAACGAGAAAAGGCTCTATAAACTAAGTTTATGTTTCTCTCGAACAGGTTTCCCGCCACGATTTCACGTGACATACCGCTACGAGCACATGGTTTCTTAATGCGGGGAAAGGGAAATGTTGCTTTGTGACTGTTCATTTTCTGGGTATTTTAATAATTATAATGTTCACAATATATACATAATGCAAAAGAATAACAGTACTTATATTTATTTATACCCTGGTAAATGCGGTGTAAGGTCCTCACGCTTTTGGTGTTTACTGTTTAAAGGGAGCTAATTGCATATGCCTTGATGAATATTACGAGTCGGACCCAGCATTTTTTTATTAATCAGGGGCGGATGCAGGATGATTTCTGAAGGGATTCGATTTGATCGCATTTCCGTACTTACTCTACGTATTCGGACAGACAGGCCTGAGCAAACTGTGTAGACCCAGATCAGACGCCGCAGAACGCATGTAAAACCTTCACTGAAACGGTGATGTATTTAACCAAAGATTCGTAATCTCTCCATGAACTGTTTACATGCCTGTTTGTTACCACAAACGGCAAAATCTGACTGCCCTTGCATCAGAAGATGATCTGAGTCTTCACTGGTCGCACGTCTTATTGTCCTAAACGTGTGTTCCATGTTCCCTGTGTGTTCCATGTTCCCTGTTCCCCCTAACTAGTTTCATTCCCTTTTACTCTGCGGCGTCTGATCTGAGTCTACAGTTTGCATAGGCCTGTCTCAATACTTAGGTTCTATTTTTAATGCCTGTCAGTTTCATATGCATTTCTGACGAAAAATGCTCTATAATTTAACGAACATAAGTGTGTGTTTTCCCTCTTAGGGGTTTCCGTTACGATTTCTCGTGACGTTACCGTTACGAGCACGCGGTTTCTTCATGCGGGGCAAGGGAATGTACTGTTGCATTTTCTGTATTTTCACATATATTTTTTGTAATCTATACTGGAAATGAGACTGTCCTAGAATTGCATGTCGTTGCCCGGTGGCGTATCTGAGCAGACCCATGAAAATCTACGTAGGTATAGCAATAAGACATATGAAGTAGTGGTAAGATACACAAACAAACAGCAAATAGTCAGATCGTACAGCGCTGATCCATAGATGTATCCTGGCCTTCGTTTTTCAACCGGAATATTTATCATGTCTGCCACAAGGTAACAACAGTTCTAGATCGCCTGCGCATAATCTAACCCTTATCACGCGGACATACACGTGACTGTCGCGTGGAAATGGCTAACATTGTGATGGAAGTCTTTTTTTTTTTTTTTTTTTCTTGGGAATTTTCAGTCAGTATCTCCTGGGTCTGTATAAAATCTCGGACCTAATAATAGTGTATATTGGGTCCAAGATAAAATTAAAATACGGTTTCCATGCCATTTATGTACATAAAATTCGTTATGACACCGCCGTGTGCATTTATGTTTTGCGGTGGCTTTCAACACTACTACTTTTGTTTCCGGTTCCGTAACGGAGAAAAAAAAAAAAAAAAAAAAAAAAAAAAAAAAGTTACCGAAATTAGAATGTGCCGATAAAAAAATACTTGAAGAAAGCTGTGTTCGAAATTTTAGAAATCCCCTTTTTGCAAAATTGCTACTGTTCGAGATTTTAGGACATTTCCAGAAATTATTTTGGGCAAAAATATTAGGTGTTCGAAATTTTAGAGTGTTCGAAATTTTAGGACATTTACCGTATTCAAATACATGTATATTGAAAATTTCACCACCAAAAACTGGAAGTTTTTAGAAAAAAATTCTGACATTTTTTTTATATTTCTGCTCAAAACATAGATTGTGGGTACTCGTTAGAACCTCCTCGCAGAGGCAGTTCTAATGGGTACCCACAATCTATGTTTTGAGCAGATATAAGAAAAATAATGTATACCTCTTTAAACCCCAGATTTACTATATAAAAGTGGGGTTTAAGGGGGTCAAAATAACATAGGCATGTTTTTCGTGAAGATTATTTCTATTCCCCCTTAACCTGTTGTAGACTAAATGAACTTTCCCACACTATATATTGGAAGATTCTAATTTAGAGTTTAGGTATGTCAGGCTATGTGATTATGATATTTCCAGAGAAAAATGACTGAACTATTTGCAAACAGTGATGACCCTGATCAGACGGCGTCTGATCTGGATCTGCACTGTTTGCCAAATACGCTTTTAGGAGTCTCCAAACTATAATTCACTATTGCAGCAGACGGCATTTTGATTTCCTTTTGTATTTTTTTTTCAGAGAAAATAAGGCTTGATATTTCATAGGAATCGTCTGCTACAATTTTGCTCAGCACTTAAGGAGTGAATGAGAAATCGTTGCTGTACGAGTAGATGCCAAGAAAAATCTCTATTTTTAGCCTGATGCGTGATGCAAGAAAAGGGGCTTCATACTACATAATTTACGAGTTCTTATAATATTCTGGTAATTAGAGGAGGTCACAATTATACTGCACGGATGTGTATAGCCTGATCTTGGCATACACTGTTCGCATTAGGCATGAGGGTGATTTCTTGGTCTTGCTCATCATATGCATTTAGGAATGAGCTTTTCATTACGAAAACATGCCTGTAGCAACCTCAAATGTAATACGACGCCAAATGTAATAAACTGAGTTTATTACATTAGGCGTTATTGCATTTGACGTTATACTCAACGCCTAATGTAATAACACCTAATGTAACTGACTTTTCTATGAAAAGTTAAAGCCTTGAATGAAAAAGTGCATCTCATATAATATCCTTATTTTGAAGGGTCTGGTGAGGCGAGGATAGGAAACGGATGAAAGGGGAATATAACTCGAATCATATGCATTAAAGAAAAAAATCTCGGTTTATTACATTAGACGTTATCACTTTTGTGGTTACAGTCAATGCATAATGCAATTACGTCAAATATAATAAACTAACGTTGAAATCTGACAAGATGAACTCTCAGGTGAAAAAAAGTATGCCTAATATAATATCACTAACATTGTGTGTATGTGTGTGTGTGTGTGTGTGTGTGTGTGTGTGTGGAGGGGAAGGGGGTGTGGTCTTGGAAAACGGGGATAAGTAAAGTGGGGAAATACTGCATTTCGTGAAACACCCCACGGCAACATAAACCGTAATCATCATGTTATTCAAGACCTTATAAAAACTCTTGGTTTATTACGTTAGGCGTTGTTACATATGGCGTTACACTCAACGCCTAATGTAATAACGCCTAATGTAATAAAATGTTTGTTCTATGACACGTTGAAATCTTGAATAAAAAAATATATCCCATATACTGTCCATTTTTTTTGACCTTTGAAAAGATGAAGTCTCAAAAGAAAAAGTATTCTACAAATAATATGTCTAATATGTATGGCGGGTCTGGAAAGACGCAGGGGCGGGGTGGGTGAAAGTGGATAGTCTGCAATTCGTGAAGGACGCCATGGCGACACAAATTGTAAGCATGAAGTAATTCAAGACCATATGAAAAAATCTGGGTTGATTACATTAGGCGTTATTACACTGGGATCAATCAATGCCTAATTTATTAATGTCAAACGTAATAAACTGACTTTGTTCAAAGACAAGATGAAATCTCGAACGAAAAAGTATGTCCAATATAATGTTACTGTCTCGAGGGTAAGGATCTGGAAAGACGGGGAATTTGGTAAATGAGGTGGGGAACTGAAATTCGTGAAAGACGCCAAGACAACATAAATTAGAAGCAATATTTTTTTTTCAAGACATAATGACAAACTCTGGGTTTATTACCTTAGGCGTGTTACATTTGACGTTATTATCAACGCCTAATGTAATAACGCCAAATGAAATAAACTGACTTCTTTTTCTTTGAGAAGATGTAATCACAAAAGAAAATGGTATGTGTCATATTATCTCTAAATTAGGGATTAGGGATAGGGAACTGGGAAAACGGAGGAGGTGGAGTAAGGGTGAGGGAGCTGCAATTCGTGTAAAAAAAAAAAAAAAAAAAAAAAAATGCCAAGGCAACACAAATTGTAAGCATCATGTTATTTAAGATCATCTGAAAAAAATCTGGGTTTATTACATTAGGCGTTGTTACGTTTGACGTTACACTCAACGCCTAATGTAATAACGCCAAATGTAAAAAACCGCCAAGGCAACACAAATTGTAAGCATCATGTTATTAAAGATCATATGAAATCATATGAAAAAATCTGGGTTTATTACATTAGGCGTTGTTACGTTTGGCGTTACACTCAACGCCTAATGTAATAACGCCAATGTAATAAACTCACCTTTTTCTGACAAATTTAACTGTCAAAAGAACACGAAAATGAAAAATGCCTATTATATTCTTAAATTGGAGAGGAAGTGTGCGTGTGTGTGCGCGCGCGTGTGTGTAGGGGGAGGGGTAGTAGTCTAGGAAGACTCGCGGTGGGTGTGTGGGTCCGAGTTAAGTGGGAAAGGCTGCATTTCGTATAAGACGCCAGGGCAACACAAATCGTCAGCATCATGTTATTCAAAAACTCACTTTTTTCCAGACAAGATTAATTCTAAAATGAACAAAAAAAAAAACAAAACAAAAAAAAACAAAAAAAACCCTATTATAATCTGAATTTGGAGAGGTAGCCTCTGTGTGTGTAGTTTTTTTTGTGTGTGTGTGGGAGGTAGGGGGGGGGGGGGAGAGAGAGATATAGTGGTCTGGAAAGACGCGCGGGGGAAGGGGGTGGGGGTTGCGGAATAAGTGGGAAAGGCAGCATTTCGTTTAAGACGCCAGGGCAACACAAATTCGCAGCATCATGTCATTCAAGACCTTACAAAAAAATTGGGTATATTATAGGCGTTGTTATTACATTTGGCTCTGTGTGTGTGTGTGTGTGTGGGGGGGGGGGGGGGGGGGGCAGGGGGTGAGGGGAGGGGTAGTGGTCTAGGAAGTTTGTTTGTTTGTTTGTGTTGAGGTTTTACGGCCCAGTCAACCCAATGGGGTCATGTCGAGCGCGGTCAGTTTACCTAACCACACATTTACTGGGCAGGTTTAGTCCTCTAAGCGGTTAACCAGTATTGTGCACATTCTTTCGCCAGAAATGGTCTAGGAAGACGCGCGGTGGGTATGTTGGGGGATGGGTGCGAGATAAGTAGGGAAAGGCTGCAATTCGTATTAGACGCCAGGGCAACACAAAGCGTCGGCATCATGTTATTCAAAAACTCACTTTTTCCAGATCAGATTAATTCTGAAATGAGCAAAAAATGCCTATTATAATCTAAATTTGGAGAGGAAGCGTGTGGGTATAGTAGTTTGTTTTTTTTTTCGTGGGAGGGTGGGGGGAGATAGTGGTCTGGAAAGACCCGCGGGGGAAGGGGATGGGGGTTGCGGAATAAGTGGGAAAGGTAGCATTTCATTTAAGACACCAGGGCAACACAAAGTCGCAGCATCGTGTCATTCAAGATCTTATGAAAAAATCTGGGTTGATTACATTAGGCGTTATTACACTGGGATCAATCAATGCCTAATTTACTAATGTCAAACGTAATAAACTGACTTTGTTCAAAGACAAGATGAAATCTCGAACGAAAAAGTATGTCCAATATAATGTTACTGTCTCGAGGGTAAGGATCTGGAAAGACGGGGAATTTGGTAAAGGAGGTGGGGAACTGAAATTCGTGAAAGACGCCAAGACAACATAAATTAGAAGCAATATTTTTTTTTCAAGACATAATGACAAACTCTGGGTTTATTACATTAGGCGTTGTTACATTTGACGTTATTATCAACGCCTAATGTAATAACGCCAAATGAAATAAACTGACTTCTTTTTCTTTGAGAAGATGTAATCACAAAAGAAAATGGTATGTGTCATATTATCTCTAAATTAGGGATTAGGGATAGGGAACTGGGAAAACGGAGGAGGTGGAGTAAGGGGTGAGGGAGCTGCAATTCGTGTAAAAAAAAAAAAAAAAAAAAAATGCCAAGGCAACACAAATTGTAAGCATCATGTTATTTAAGATCATCTGAAAAAAATCTGGGTTTATTACATTAGGCGTTGTTACGTTTGACGTTACACTCAACGCCTAATGTAATAACGCCAAATGTAAAAAAACCGCCAAGGCAACACAAATTGTAAGCATCATGTTATTAAAGATCATATGAAATCATATGAAAAAATCTGGGTTTATTACATTAGGCGTTGTTACGTTTGGCGTTACACTCAACGCCTAATGTAATAACGCCAATGTAATAAACTCACCTTTTTCTGACAAATTTAACTGTCAAAAGAACACGAAAATGAAAAATGCCTATTATATTCTTAAATTGGAGAGGAAGTGTGCGTGTGTGTGCGCGCGCGTGTGTGTAGGGGGAGGGGTAGTAGTCTAGGAAGACTCGCGGTGGGTGTGTGGGTCCGAGTTAAATGGGAAAGGCTGCATTTCGTATAAGACGCCAGGGCAACACAAATCGTCAGCATCATGTTATTCAAAAACTCACTTTTTTCCAGACAAGATTAATTCTAAAATGAACAAAAAAAAAAAAAAAAAAAAAAAAAAAAACCTATTATAATCTGAATTTGGAGAGGTAGCCTCTGTGTGTGTAGTTTTTTTTGTGTGTGTGTGGGAGGTGGGAGGGGGGGGGGGGGGGGGGGGGAGAGAGAGATATAGTGGTCTGGAAAGACGCGCGGGGGAAGGGGGTGGGGGTTGCGGAATAAGTGGGAAAGGCAGCATTTCGTTTAAGACGCCAGGGCAACACAAATTCGCAGCATCATGTCATTCAAGACCTTACTAAAAAATTGGGTATATTATAGGCGTTGTTATTACATTTGGCTCTGTGTGTGTGTGTGTGTGGGGGGGGGGGGGGAGGGGGTGAGGGGAGGGGTAGTGGTCTAGGAAGTTTGTTTGTGTTGAGGTTTTACGGCCCAGTCAACCCAATGGGGTCATGTCGAGCGCGGTCAGTTTACCTAACCACACATTTACTGGGCAGGTTTAGTCCTCTAAGCGGTTAACCAGTATTGTGCACATTCTTTCGCCAGAAATGGTCTAGGAAGACGCGCGGTGGGTATGTTGGGGGATGGGTGCGAGTTAAGTAGGGAAAGGCTGCAATTCGTATTAGACACCAGGGCAACACAAACGTCGGCATCATGTTATTCAAAAACTCACTTTTTCCAGATCAGATTAATTCTGAAATGAGCAAAAAATGCCTATTATAATCTAAATTTGGAGAGGAAGCGTGTGGGTATAGTAGTTTGTTTTTTTTTCGTGGGAGGGTGGGGGGAGATAGTGGTCTGGAAAGACCCGCGGGGGAAGGGGATGGGGGTTGCGGAATAAGTGGGAAAGGTAGCATTTCATTTAAGACACCAGGGCAACACAAAGTCGCAGCATCGTGTCATTCAAGATCTTATGAAAAATATTGGGTTTATCACAGTAGGCGTTGTTACTTTGGCCTTACCCTTAACGTCTAATGCAATAACGCCCACTGTAATATATTGACTTTGTTTTGACAAGATTAACACTGAAAAATACAAGAGAATGCCTATTATATTCTTAATTTGGAGAAAATGTGGGCGTGTGGTCTGTGAAGACGCGGGGCTAGGGATGGGGTTTGGCAAAGTGGGAAAGGCTGCAATTCGCGAAAGACGCCTAGGCCACATAAATCGTAAGCATTTTATTATTCAATACCACAAAAAATCTGGGTTTATTACATTAGGCGTCGTTACATTAGCCATAACTCTCAACCCCAAATGCAATAGCGCCAAATGTAATAAACTGACTTTGTTCTGACAAGATAAGCTTTCAAAAGAAAACAATATGTCTCCTATAATATTTTTAATTTGGAGAGGATGTGCGAGTTTGTGAAGACTGGGGCTGGGTAAAGGGGGTAAGGCTGCAATTCGTAAGAGACGCCAAGGCAACGCAAATCGTAAGCATCGTGTTATTCAAGACCATAAAAAATTCTGGGTTTATTACATTAGGTGTTGTTACATTTGGCGTTACAAACAACGCCTAATGTTATAACGCCAAATGTAATAAACTGACTTTTTTCTTTGAGAAGATAAAATCTCAAAAGAAAAAATATGTGTCATAATATCTCTAACATAGGGATTAGGGATAGGGGTCTGGAAAGACGGGGGATTGTTAAAGGTAGGTTGGGGGTGGGGGGTGGGGGGTGGGGGTGGGGCGGGGCGGGGCGGAGCTGCAATTCGTGTAAAAAACTGCCAAGGCAACACAAATTGTAAGCATCATGTTATTTAAGATCGTTTGAAAAAATCTGGGTTTATTACATTAGGCGTTGTTACGTTTGGCGTTACACTCAACGTCTAATGTAATAACGCCAAATGTAATAAACTCACTTTTTTCTGACAAATTTAACTGTCAAAAGAACACGAAAAATGAAAAATGCCTAATATATTATTAAATTGGAGAGGAAGTGTGTGTGTGTGTGTGTGTGTGTGTGTGTGTGTGTGTGTGTGTGTGTGTGTGTAAATAGGCCCAGTATTTTGTTTTGATTTCTTGCCAGGCAAAAACAGTAATGAATGCAAGGAATATAGATAGATTAGTTGTCTCATAAAAATTAGTCAGAAAATATTCTGATTTAAGAAATGGTTACTTTTTTACTGATTTCATAAGTAGACTTCCAAAATCCCGGACATAACACTTCTACCTACATGTCTTTGGTTCAGGCCTATGGGCATGGTGGGCGAAGCTTGCTTACCAAATAAGGCTTACTGTCCATGGATGCCTGATTATACCCTTTATTCTGGGGTCCATGTCTGTTGGTCTGAACATTCTGATTCATCATTATTTTACAGATTTATGAGTTTGAAATAAGGTTTGTGTAATTTGATTGTATCATGACCACAACTACTTAAATAATATGGTTTTGAATAAGGCCCAGTTTCTCTTGCTGGTCAGATAATTTGTACCTTTTGAAATGGATAAAAAAAAATATTAAAATGCTTTAACATCAAGAGAGTTAGACTAGAAATATCTACATTTTAGAGCTCCAGATTAAAGGAGTGCTTAGGTACATATTATTTCCCCTAGTAAACATATGTTGTGGGTACTAACTAGGACTTCTAGAAACGTCTTGGTTGCATGCTTTCATTGAGTTCCCAGAACATATCTTTTGAAAGAATTGAGAAGGTGTGGCACATACAAGAACTACAACTCTAGGTCCCACAGTTATTTAGTCATCTGCCCTGACAGTATTTAGTAAAAGAAACCTTGTGCATTTGATAACTCCAACATCCTTTCAGATATATTGATTGTACTCAGTAGGATTGTACATGAGGTTGGGAAGATGTGTTGCATAAACTACAGCTCCAGGTGCTGTGTTTAGAATTATCTTCCCTAATAGAAACTTTGTGATCTTGGTAACTCCACAATCTTTTCAGATATATTGATGATACTTGGTAGGATTGTACATAGGGTTGAGAAAGCATGTCACACAAAAGAAGCACAACTCTAGGTGTATCTCCTCTGACAGTATTTGGTAATGGAAACCTTATGATTGCCATAACTTCAACACCATTTCAGATATATCGATGATATTAAGGAGAATTGTACAAGACGTTGAGAAGACGCGTCTTGTACAAGATCTACAACTCTAGGTACTGCAATTTTTTAGGTATCTCCCCTGTCAGTATTTGGTAATAGAGACCTTGTAAGTCCAACACCCCGTTGAAATATATTGATAGTACTTGATAGGAATGAACAGGAGGTAAGACGGTTAGTCGTATACAAAAACTGTAACTTAGAATACTGCAGTTTTTGAGTTCACTTCCCTGACAGTATTTGTCAGTAGAAACCATGTGATTGTCATAACAGGTGAGCGTTAATGACCACCATGGTCCTCTTGTTTATATATGAAGAGTGCAGAGAGCTGAGACAAACAAAAATCACAGTTGATTTCGAAGCTTGATTTTGGATTTTGTGTAACCGCATTTTAACTACAAATATTTCTCATAGATTAAAGCAGACGCATCCTCTTATTTCACTTTTGGTTGTATATACGCTAAAAAGAAAGACATGTGACTAGCGAGTCCAGTGGTGAAACCCTTACTGAAATATTCCAAATACTTACTACATCATTGGTTCTTGTGAAAAATTTAAATAAATGTTTTAAAAACTTTAATTTGAAAATATTCCAAATACATGTACTTACAACAGTGGTTCTTATGAATTTTTTTTAAAAAATGTTTGAAAAAAATTAATTTGAAAATATTCAAAGAATGTATACAGAGAGAAAAGGTATCTTCCCTATTTATATATGTTAGGATGCAGTGCTTATACATTTTCATATTTAGTTTGATACAAGTTAATTTTGAGAAATCAAATTTATGTCAAACTAAAATTTAAATTCCATTGTCTGAAGTTATTTTACTGAAGTTTTATGTGTATTTTGTAATGATCTTTGTAATGTAATTATCAAAAATAAATTTGTTCTTGGTAATTTTTTTTCTAACATAGTAACCTGTATCTTACATTTTTCATAATTAAAAAAAATTCTAGCTTGAAATTTTAAGTCTTAATATCAATAGTAATAGAATACTTACTTTTTTTTAATCAAAATTAGTAGTCTGGAATAAAATGATGAGGATTTAAAATCTAAAAGAATCAATA
>CAXHKG010000185.1:0-32999 GCA_964016985.1 Anodontia alba
TGGGGCAACTGGACGAAAATTCTGAGAGCCTCGTTTTCGAGTTCTGGGCGTTGAAAGTTGATATTTACCAATGTTTGACCCCTAATAACTTATTAACGGACAGTCCGATTTTTCTGCAAAATATCATTAATTGTAAGTATGGTCCTAAAGTATCTCTTGGCACCATTTTCAATCCAATCGGTGAAGGTCACCTTTTGTCTTTTTCAATCTCTTTGTTCATCAGACGACGTCTACAGACCCATTTTCAGCCCTTATATCTCCACATGTACTGCATGCAGCGCACTCCTATTTGGCACAAATATGTACCTTCCTAACACCTATAAACCTTATAAAAAGCGCACCTGTTTGTTGCGAATTAATAGAGTTATTACGGTTTTACCGATTTCGCGCCCTAATTTCCATAGGGTGCAATGTAAAATTGATGGCCCGTTTTCACCAGGACGCCTTGCCCCGATTCCCTTGACTAGTCTTTATATATGTAGGTATTAATGATCTGCGCATGCGCATGTATTCGCAGCACCGTCGGTGCTTTCCTTTGCCTGCTATAGGCGAAAAACGATTTATTTATGAAATGTTTGGCGGCCCATATTGCACGTGCTTTTCTATTGACCGCTACCATATTTTGCAGGCTTGTTGGTATGGATAAGGGCTACAAACGTTCCAAATTTCAGCCAAATCGGACGACAAATAAGTGAGTTATTAAGGGTCAAAATATTGGATATTCCACACCAACTTTGGACTGCTTATTTGAGTCAAATGCGACCTTCACCGATTGGAATGAAACCTGTGCCAGATGAAAGGCCTGGGGCCATGAGTCACTGGGGCAACTGGACGAAAATTCTGAGAGCCTCGTTTTCGAGTTCTGGGCGTTGAAAGTTGATATTTACCAATGTTTGACCCCTAATAACTTATTAACGGACAGTCCGATTTTTCTGCAAAATATCATTAATTGTAAGTATGGTCCTAAAGTATCTCTTGGCACCATTTTCAATCCAATCGGTGAAGGTCACCTTTTGTCTTTTTCAATCTCTTTGTTCATCAGACGACGTCTACAGACCCATTTTCAGCCCTTATATCTCCACATGTACTGCATGCAGCGCACTCCTATTTGGCACAAATATGTACCTTCCTAACACCTATAAACCTTATAAAAAGCGCACCTGTTTGTTGCGAATTAATAGAGTTATTACGGTTTTACCGATTTCGCGCCCTAATTTCCATAGGGTGCAATGTAAAATTGATGGCCCGTTTTCACCAGGACGCCTTGCCCCGATTCCCTTGACTAGTCTTTATATATGTAGGTATTAATGATCTGCGCATGCGCATGTATTCGCAGCACCGTCGGTGCTTTCCTTTGCCTGCTATAGGCGAAAAACGATTTATTTATGAAATGTTTGGCGGCCCATATTGCACGTGCTTTTCTATTGACCGCTACCATATTTTGCAGGCTTGTTGGTATGGATAAGGGCTACAAACGTTCCAAATTTCAGCCAAATCGGACGACAAATAAGTGAGTTATTAAGGGTCAAAATATTGGATATTCCACACCAACTTTGGACTGCTTATTTGAGTCAAATGCGACCTTCACCGATTGGAATGAAACCTGTGCCAGATGAAAGGCCTGGGGCCATGAGTCACTGGGGCAACTGGACGAAAATTCTGAGAGCCTCGTTTTCGAGTTCTGGGCGTTGAAAGTTGATATTTACCAATGTTTGACCCCTAATAACTTATTAACGGACAGTCCGATTTTTCTGCAAAATATCATTAATTGTAAGTATGGTCCTAAAGTATCTCTTGGCACCATTTTCAATCCAATCGGTGAAGGTCACCTTTTGTCTTTTTCAATCTCTTTGTTCATCAGACGACGTCTACAGACCCATTTTCAGCCCTTATATCTCCACATGTACTGCATGCAGCGCACTCCTATTTGGCACAAATATGTACCTTCCTAACACCTATAAACCTTATAAAAAGCGCACCTGTTTGTTGCGAATTAATAGAGTTATTACGGTTTTACCGATTTCGCGCCCTAATTTCCATAGGGTGCAATGTAAAATTGATGGCCCGTTTTCACCAGGACGCCTTGCCCCGATTCCCTTGACTAGTCTTTATATATGTAGGTATTAATGATCTGCGCATGCGCATGTATTCGCAGCACCGTCGGTGCTTTCCTTTGCCTGCTATAGGCGAAAAACGATTTATTTATGAAATGTTTGGCGGCCCATATTGCACGTGCTTTTCTATTGACCGCTACCATATTTTGCAGGCTTGTTGGTATGGATAAGGGCTACAAACGTTCCAAATTTCAGCCAAATCGGACGACAAATAAGTGAGTTATTAAGGGTCAAAATATTGGATATTCCACACCAACTTTGGACTGCTTATTTGAGTCAAATGCGACCTTCACCGATTGGAATGAAACCTGTGCCAGATGAAAGGCCTGGGGCCATGAGTCACTGGGGCAACTGGACGAAAATTCTGAGAGCCTCGTTTTCGAGTTCTGGGCGTTGAAAGTTGATATTTACCAATGTTTGACCCCTAATAACTTATTAACGGACAGTCCGATTTTTCTGCAAAATATCATTAATTGTAAGTATGGTCCTAAAGTATCTCTTGGCACCATTTTCAATCCAATCGGTGAAGGTCACCTTTTGTCTTTTTCAATCTCTTTGTTCATCAGACGACGTCTACAGACCCATTTTCAGCCCTTATATCTCCACATGTACTGCATGCAGCGCACTCCTATTTGGCACAAATATGTACCTTCCTAACACCTATAAACCTTATAAAAAGCGCACCTGTTTGTTGCGAATTAATAGAGTTATTACGGTTTTACCGATTTCGCGCCCTAATTTCCATAGGGTGCAATGTAAAATTGATGGCCCGTTTTCACCAGGACGCCTTGCCCCGATTCCCTTGACTAGTCTTTATATATGTAGGTATTAATGATCTGCGCATGCGCATGTATTCGCAGCACCGTCGGTGCTTTCCTTTGCCTGCTATAGGCGAAAAACGATTTATTTATGAAATGTTTGGCGGCCCATATTGCACGTGCTTTTCTATTGACCGCTACCATATTTTGCAGGCTTGTTGGTATGGATAAGGGCTACAAACGTTCCAAATTTCAGCCAAATCGGACGACAAATAAGTGAGTTATTAAGGGTCAAAATATTGGATATTCCACACCAACTTTGGACTGCTTATTTGAGTCAAATGCGACCTTCACCGATTGGAATGAAACCTGTGCCAGATGAAAGGCCTGGGGCCATGAGTCACTGGGGCAACTGGACGAAAATTCTGAGAGCCTCGTTTTCGAGTTCTGGGCGTTGAAAGTTGATATTTACCAATGTTTGACCCCTAATAACTTATTAACGGACAGTCCGATTTTTCTGCAAAATATCATTAATTGTAAGTATGGTCCTAAAGTATCTCTTGGCACCATTTTCAATCCAATCGGTGAAGGTCACCTTTTGTCTTTTTCAATCTCTTTGTTCATCAGACGACGTCTACAGACCCATTTTCAGCCCTTATATCTCCACATGTACTGCATGCAGCGCACTCCTATTTGGCACAAATATGTACCTTCCTAACACCTATAAACCTTATAAAAAGCGCACCTGTTTGTTGCGAATTAATAGAGTTATTACGGTTTTACCGATTTCGCGCCCTAATTTCCATAGGGTGCAATGTAAAATTGATGGCCCGTTTTCACCAGGACGCCTTGCCCCGATTCCCTTGACTAGTCTTTATATATGTAGGTATTAATGATCTGCGCATGCGCATGTATTCGCAGCACCGTCGGTGCTTTCCTTTGCCTGCTATAGGCGAAAAACGATTTATTTATGAAATGTTTGGCGGCCCATATTGCACGTGCTTTTCTATTGACCGCTACCATATTTTGCAGGCTTGTTGGTATGGATAAGGGCTACAAACGTTCCAAATTTCAGCCAAATCGGACGACAAATAAGTGAGTTATTAAGGGTCAAAATATTGGATATTCCACACCAACTTTGGACTGCTTATTTGAGTCAAATGCGACCTTCACCGATTGGAATGAAACCTGTGCCAGATGAAAGGCCTGGGGCCATGAGTCACTGGGGCAACTGGACGAAAATTCTGAGAGCCTCGTTTTCGAGTTCTGGGCGTTGAAAGTTGATATTTACCAATGTTTGACCCCTAATAACTTATTAACGGACAGTCCGATTTTTCTGCAAAATATCATTAATTGTAAGTATGGTCCTAAAGTATCTCTTGGCACCATTTTCAATCCAATCGGTGAAGGTCACCTTTTGTCTTTTTCAATCTCTTTGTTCATCAGACGACGTCTACAGACCCATTTTCAGCCCTTATATCTCCACATGTACTGCATGCAGCGCACTCCTATTTGGCACAAATATGTACCTTCCTAACACCTATAAACCTTATAAAAAGCGCACCTGTTTGTTGCGAATTAATAGAGTTATTACGGTTTTACCGATTTCGCGCCCTAATTTCCATAGGGTGCAATGTAAAATTGATGGCCCGTTTTCACCAGGACGCCTTGCCCCGATTCCCTTGACTAGTCTTTATATATGTAGGTATTAATGATCTGCGCATGCGCATGTATTCGCAGCACCGTCGGTGCTTTCCTTTGCCTGCTATAGGCGAAAAACGATTTATTTATGAAATGTTTGGCGGCCCATATTGCACGTGCTTTTCTATTGACCGCTACCATATTTTGCAGGCTTGTTGGTATGGATAAGGGCTACAAACGTTCCAAATTTCAGCCAAATCGGACGACAAATAAGTGAGTTATTAAGGGTCAAAATATTGGATATTCCACACCAACTTTGGACTGCTTATTTGAGTCAAATGCGACCTTCACCGATTGGAATGAAACCTGTGCCAGATGAAAGGCCTGGGGCCATGAGTCACTGGGGCAACTGGACGAAAATTCTGAGAGCCTCGTTTTCGAGTTCTGGGCGTTGAAAGTTGATATTTACCAATGTTTGACCCCTAATAACTTATTAACGGACAGTCCGATTTTTCTGCAAAATATCATTAATTGTAAGTATGGTCCTAAAGTATCTCTTGGCACCATTTTCAATCCAATCGGTGAAGGTCACCTTTTGTCTTTTTCAATCTCTTTGTTCATCAGACGACGTCTACAGACCCATTTTCAGCCCTTATATCTCCACATGTACTGCATGCAGCGCACTCCTATTTGGCACAAATATGTACCTTCCTAACACCTATAAACCTTATAAAAAGCGCACCTGTTTGTTGCGAATTAATAGAGTTATTACGGTTTTACCGATTTCGCGCCCTAATTTCCATAGGGTGCAATGTAAAATTGATGGCCCGTTTTCACCAGGACGCCTTGCCCCGATTCCCTTGACTAGTCTTTATATATGTAGGTATTAATGATCTGCGCATGCGCATGTATTCGCAGCACCGTCGGTGCTTTCCTTTGCCTGCTATAGGCGAAAAACGATTTATTTATGAAATGTTTGGCGGCCCATATTGCACGTGCTTTTCTATTGACCGCTACCATATTTTGCAGGCTTGTTGGTATGGATAAGGGCTACAAACGTTCCAAATTTCAGCCAAATCGGACGACAAATAAGTGAGTTATTAAGGGTCAAAATATTGGATATTCCACACCAACTTTGGACTGCTTATTTGAGTCAAATGCGACCTTCACCGATTGGAATGAAACCTGTGCCAGATGAAAGGCCTGGGGCCATGAGTCACTGGGGCAACTGGACGAAAATTCTGAGAGCCTCGTTTTCGAGTTCTGGGCGTTGAAAGTTGATATTTACCAATGTTTGACCCCTAATAACTTATTAACGGACAGTCCGATTTTTCTGCAAAATATCATTAATTGTAAGTATGGTCCTAAAGTATCTCTTGGCACCATTTTCAATCCAATCGGTGAAGGTCACCTTTTGTCTTTTTCAATCTCTTTGTTCATCAGACGACGTCTACAGACCCATTTTCAGCCCTTATATCTCCACATGTACTGCATGCAGCGCACTCCTATTTGGCACAAATATGTACCTTCCTAACACCTATAAACCTTATAAAAAGCGCACCTGTTTGTTGCGAATTAATAGAGTTATTACGGTTTTACCGATTTCGCGCCCTAATTTCCATAGGGTGCAATGTAAAATTGATGGCCCGTTTTCACCAGGACGCCTTGCCCCGATTCCCTTGACTAGTCTTTATATATGTAGGTATTAATGATCTGCGCATGCGCATGTATTCGCAGCACCGTCGGTGCTTTCCTTTGCCTGCTATAGGCGAAAAACGATTTATTTATGAAATGTTTGGCGGCCCATATTGCACGTGCTTTTCTATTGACCGCTACCATATTTTGCAGGCTTGTTGGTATGGATAAGGGCTACAAACGTTCCAAATTTCAGCCAAATCGGACGACAAATAAGTGAGTTATTAAGGGTCAAAATATTGGATATTCCACACCAACTTTGGACTGCTTATTTGAGTCAAATGCGACCTTCACCGATTGGAATGAAACCTGTGCCAGATGAAAGGCCTGGGGCCATGAGTCACTGGGGCAACTGGACGAAAATTCTGAGAGCCTCGTTTTCGAGTTCTGGGCGTTGAAAGTTGATATTTACCAATGTTTGACCCCTAATAACTTATTAACGGACAGTCCGATTTTTCTGCAAAATATCATTAATTGTAAGTATGGTCCTAAAGTATCTCTTGGCACCATTTTCAATCCAATCGGTGAAGGTCACCTTTTGTCTTTTTCAATCTCTTTGTTCATCAGACGACGTCTACAGACCCATTTTCAGCCCTTATATCTCCACATGTACTGCATGCAGCGCACTCCTATTTGGCACAAATATGTACCTTCCTAACACCTATAAACCTTATAAAAAGCGCACCTGTTTGTTGCGAATTAATAGAGTTATTACGGTTTTACCGATTTCGCGCCCTAATTTCCATAGGGTGCAATGTAAAATTGATGGCCCGTTTTCACCAGGACGCCTTGCCCCGATTCCCTTGACTAGTCTTTATATATGTAGGTATTAATGATCTGCGCATGCGCATGTATTCGCAGCACCGTCGGTGCTTTCCTTTGCCTGCTATAGGCGAAAAACGATTTATTTATGAAATGTTTGGCGGCCCATATTGCACGTGCTTTTCTATTGACCGCTACCATATTTTGCAGGCTTGTTGGTATGGATAAGGGCTACAAACGTTCCAAATTTCAGCCAAATCGGACGACAAATAAGTGAGTTATTAAGGGTCAAAATATTGGATATTCCACACCAACTTTGGACTGCTTATTTGAGTCAAATGCGACCTTCACCGATTGGAATGAAACCTGTGCCAGATGAAAGGCCTGGGGCCATGAGTCACTGGGGCAACTGGACGAAAATTCTGAGAGCCTCGTTTTCGAGTTCTGGGCGTTGAAAGTTGATATTTACCAATGTTTGACCCCTAATAACTTATTAACGGACAGTCCGATTTTTCTGCAAAATATCATTAATTGTAAGTATGGTCCTAAAGTATCTCTTGGCACCATTTTCAATCCAATCGGTGAAGGTCACCTTTTGTCTTTTTCAATCTCTTTGTTCATCAGACGACGTCTACAGACCCATTTTCAGCCCTTATATCTCCACATGTACTGCATGCAGCGCACTCCTATTTGGCACAAATATGTACCTTCCTAACACCTATAAACCTTATAAAAAGCGCACCTGTTTGTTGCGAATTAATAGAGTTATTACGGTTTTACCGATTTCGCGCCCTAATTTCCATAGGGTGCAATGTAAAATTGATGGCCCGTTTTCACCAGGACGCCTTGCCCAGATTCCCTTGACTAGTCTTTATATATGTAGGTATTAATGATCTGCGCATGCGCATGTATTCGCAGCACCGTCGGTGCTTTCCTTTGCCTGCTATAGGCGAAAAACGATTTATTTATGAAATGTTTGGCGGCCCATATTGCACGTGCTTTTCTATTGACCGCTACCATATTTTGCAGGCTTGTTGGTATGGATAAGGGCTACAAACGTTCCAAATTTCAGCCAAATCGGACGACAAATAAGTGAGTTATTAAGGGTCAAAATATTGGATATTCCACACCAACTTTGGACTGCTTATTTGAGTCAAATGCGACCTTCACCGATTGGAATGAAACCTGTGCCAGATGAAAGGCCTGGGGCCATGAGTCACTGGGGCAACTGGACGAAAATTCTGAGAGCCTCGTTTTCGAGTTCTGGGCGTTGAAAGTTGATATTTACCAATGTTTGACCCCTAATAACTTATTAACGGACAGTCCGATTTTTCTGCAAAATATCATTAATTGTAAGTATGGTCCTAAAGTATCTCTTGGCACCATTTTCAATCCAATCGGTGAAGGTCACCTTTTGTCTTTTTCAATCTCTTTGTTCATCAGACGACGTCTACAGACCCATTTTCAGCCCTTATATCTCCACATGTACTGCATGCAGCGCACTCCTATTTGGCACAAATATGTACCTTCCTAACACCTATAAACCTTATAAAAAGCGCACCTGTTTGTTGCGAATTAATAGAGTTATTACGGTTTTACCGATTTCGCGCCCTAATTTCCATAGGGTGCAATGTAAAATTGATGGCCCGTTTTCACCAGGACGCCTTGCCCCGATTCCCTTGACTAGTCTTTATATATGTAGGTATTAATGATCTGCGCATGCGCATGTATTCGCAGCACCGTCGGTGCTTTCCTTTGCCTGCTATAGGCGAAAAACGATTTATTTATGAAATGTTTGGCGGCCCATATTGCACGTGCTTTTCTATTGACCGCTACCATATTTTGCAGGCTTGTTGGTATGGATAAGGGCTACAAACGTTCCAAATTTCAGCCAAATCGGACGACAAATAAGTGAGTTATTAAGGGTCAAAATATTGGATATTCCACACCAACTTTGGACTGCTTATTTGAGTCAAATGCGACCTTCACCGATTGGAATGAAACCTGTGCCAGATGAAAGGCCTGGGGCCATGAGTCACTGGGGCAACTGGACGAAAATTCTGAGAGCCTCGTTTTCGAGTTCTGGGCGTTGAAAGTTGATATTTACCAATGTTTGACCCCTAATAACTTATTAACGGACAGTCCGATTTTTCTGCAAAATATCATTAATTGTAAGTATGGTCCTAAAGTATCTCTTGGCACCATTTTCAATCCAATCGGTGAAGGTCACCTTTTGTCTTTTTCAATCTCTTTGTTCATCAGACGACGTCTACAGACCCATTTTCAGCCCTTATATCTCCACATGTACTGCATGCAGCGCACTCCTATTTGGCACAAATATGTACCTTCCTAACACCTATAAACCTTATAAAAAGCGCACCTGTTTGTTGCGAATTAATAGAGTTATTACGGTTTTACCGATTTCGCGCCCTAATTTCCATAGGGTGCAATGTAAAATTGATGGCCCGTTTTCACCAGGACGCCTTGCCCCGATTCCCTTGACTAGTCTTTATATATGTAGGTATTAATGATCTGCGCATGCGCATGTATTCGCAGCACCGTCGGTGCTTTCCTTTGCCTGCTATAGGCGAAAAACGATTTATTTATGAAATGTTTGGCGGCCCATATTGCACGTGCTTTTCTATTGACCGCTACCATATTTTGCAGGCTTGTTGGTATGGATAAGGGCTACAAACGTTCCAAATTTCAGCCAAATCGGACGACAAATAAGTGAGTTATTAAGGGTCAAAATATTGGATATTCCACACCAACTTTGGACTGCTTATTTGAGTCAAATGCGACCTTCACCGATTGGAATGAAACCTGTGCCAGATGAAAGGCCTGGGGCCATGAGTCACTGGGGCAACTGGACGAAAATTCTGAGAGCCTCGTTTTCGAGTTCTGGGCGTTGAAAGTTGATATTTACCAATGTTTGACCCCTAATAACTTATTAACGGACAGTCCGATTTTTCTGCAAAATATCATTAATTGTAAGTATGGTCCTAAAGTATCTCTTGGCACCATTTTCAATCCAATCGGTGAAGGTCACCTTTTGTCTTTTTCAATCTCTTTGTTCATCAGACGACGTCTACAGACCCATTTTCAGCCCTTATATCTCCACATGTACTGCATGCAGCGCACTCCTATTTGGCACAAATATGTACCTTCCTAACACCTATAAACCTTATAAAAAGCGCACCTGTTTGTTGCGAATTAATAGAGTTATTACGGTTTTACCGATTTCGCGCCCTAATTTCCATAGGGTGCAATGTAAAATTGATGGCCCGTTTTCACCAGGACGCCTTGCCCCGATTCCCTTGACTAGTCTTTATATATGTAGGTATTAATGATCTGCGCATGCGCATGTATTCGCAGCACCGTCGGTGCTTTCCTTTGCCTGCTATAGGCGAAAAACGATTTATTTATGAAATGTTTGGCGGCCCATATTGCACGTGCTTTTCTATTGACCGCTACCATATTTTGCAGGCTTGTTGGTATGGATAAGGGCTACAAACGTTCCAAATTTCAGCCAAATCGGACGACAAATAAGTGAGTTATTAAGGGTCAAAATATTGGATATTCCACACCAACTTTGGACTGCTTATTTGAGTCAAATGCGACCTTCACCGATTGGAATGAAACCTGTGCCAGATGAAAGGCCTGGGGCCATGAGTCACTGGGGCAACTGGACGAAAATTCTGAGAGCCTCGTTTTCGAGTTCTGGGCGTTGAAAGTTGATATTTACCAATGTTTGACCCCTAATAACTTATTAACGGACAGTCCGATTTTTCTGCAAAATATCATTAATTGTAAGTATGGTCCTAAAGTATCTCTTGGCACCATTTTCAATCCAATCGGTGAAGGTCACCTTTTGTCTTTTTCAATCTCTTTGTTCATCAGACGACGTCTACAGACCCATTTTCAGCCCTTATATCTCCACATGTACTGCATGCAGCGCACTCCTATTTGGCACAAATATGTACCTTCCTAACACCTATAAACCTTATAAAAAGCGCACCTGTTTGTTGCGAATTAATAGAGTTATTACGGTTTTACCGATTTCGCGCCCTAATTTCCATAGGGTGCAATGTAAAATTGATGGCCCGTTTTCACCAGGACGCCTTGCCCCGATTCCCTTGACTAGTCTTTATATATGTAGGTATTAATGATCTGCGCATGCGCATGTATTCGCAGCACCGTCGGTGCTTTCCTTTGCCTGCTATAGGCGAAAAACGATTTATTTATGAAATGTTTGGCGGCCCATATTGCACGTGCTTTTCTATTGACCGCTACCATATTTTGCAGGCTTGTTGGTATGGATAAGGGCTACAAACGTTCCAAATTTCAGCCAAATCGGACGACAAATAAGTGAGTTATTAAGGGTCAAAATATTGGATATTCCACACCAACTTTGGACTGCTTATTCGAGTCAAATGCGACCTTCACCGATTGGAATGAAACCTGTGCCAGATGAAAGGCCTGGGGCCATGAGTCACTGGGGCAACTGGACGAAAATTCTGAGAGCCTCGTTTTCGAGTTCTGGGCGTTGAAAGTTGATATTTACCAATGTTTGACCCCTAATAACTTATTAACGGACAGTCCGATTTTTCTGCAAAATATCATTAATTGTAAGTATGGTCCTAAAGTATCTCTTGGCACCATTTTCAATCCAATCGGTGAAGGTCACCTTTTGTCTTTTTCAATCTCTTTGTTCATCAGACGACGTCTACAGACCCATTTTCAGCCCTTATATCTCCACATGTACTGCATGCAGCGCACTCCTATTTGGCACAAATATGTACCTTCCTAACACCTATAAACCTTATAAAAAGCGCACCTGTTTGTTGCGAATTAATAGAGTTATTACGGTTTTACCGATTTCGCGCCCTAATTTCCATAGGGTGCAATGTAAAATTGATGGCCCGTTTTCACCAGGACGCCTTGCCCCGATTCCCTTGACTAGTCTTTATATATGTAGGTATTAATGATCTGCGCATGCGCATGTATTCGCAGCACCGTCGGTGCTTTCCTTTGCCTGCTATAGGCGAAAAACGATTTATTTATGAAATGTTTGGCGGCCCATATTGCACGTGCTTTTCTATTGACCGCTACCATATTTTGCAGGCTTGTTGGTATGGATAAGGGCTACAAACGTTCCAAATTTCAGCCAAATCGGACGACAAATAAGTGAGTTATTAAGGGTCAAAATATTGGATATTCCACACCAACTTTGGACTGCTTATTTGAGTCAAATGCGACCTTCACCGATTGGAATGAAACCTGTGCCAGATGAAAGGCCTGGGGCCATGAGTCACTGGGGCAACTGGACGAAAATTCTGAGAGCCTCGTTTTCGAGTTCTGGGCGTTGAAAGTTGATATTTACCAATGTTTGACCCCTAATAACTTATTAACGGACAGTCCGATTTTTCTGCAAAATATCATTAATTGTAAGTATGGTCCTAAAGTATCTCTTGGCACCATTTTCAATCCAATCGGTGAAGGTCACCTTTTGTCTTTTTCAATCTCTTTGTTCATCAGACGACGTCTACAGACCCATTTTCAGCCCTTATATCTCCACATGTACTGCATGCAGCGCACTCCTATTTGGCACAAATATGTACCTTCCTAACACCTATAAACCTTATAAAAAGCGCACCTGTTTGTTGCGAATTAATAGAGTTATTACGGTTTTACCGATTTCGCGCCCTAATTTCCATAGGGTGCAATGTAAAATTGATGGCCCGTTTTCACCAGGACGCCTTGCCCCGATTCCCTTGACTAGTCTTTATATATGTAGGTATTAATGATCTGCGCATGCGCATGTATTCGCAGCACCGTCGGTGCTTTCCTTTGCCTGCTATAGGCGAAAAACGATTTATTTATGAAATGTTTGGCGGCCCATATTGCACGTGCTTTTCTATTGACCGCTACCATATTTTGCAGGCTTGTTGGTATGGATAAGGGCTACAAACGTTCCAAATTTCAGCCAAATCGGACGACAAATAAGTGAGTTATTAAGGGTCAAAATATTGGATATTCCACACCAACTTTGGACTGCTTATTTGAGTCAAATGCGACCTTCACCGATTGGAATGAAACCTGTGCCAGATGAAAGGCCTGGGGCCATGAGTCACTGGGGCAACTGGACGAAAATTCTGAGAGCCTCGTTTTCGAGTTCTGGGCGTTGAAAGTTGATATTTACCAATGTTTGACCCCTAATAACTTATTAACGGACAGTCCGATTTTTCTGCAAAATATCATTAATTGTAAGTATGGTCCTAAAGTATCTCTTGGCACCATTTTCAATCCAATCGGTGAAGGTCACCTTTTGTCTTTTTCAATCTCTTTGTTCATCAGACGACGTCTACAGACCCATTTTCAGCCCTTATATCTCCACATGTACTGCATGCAGCGCACTCCTATTTGGCACAAATATGTACCTTCCTAACACCTATAAACCTTATAAAAAGCGCACCTGTTTGTTGCGAATTAATAGAGTTATTACGGTTTTACCGATTTCGCGCCCTAATTTCCATAGGGTGCAATGTAAAATTGATGGCCCGTTTTCACCAGGACGCCTTGCCCCGATTCCCTTGACTAGTCTTTATATATGTAGGTATTAATGATCTGCGCATGCGCATGTATTCGCAGCACCGTCGGTGCTTTCCTTTGCCTGCTATAGGCGAAAAACGATTTATTTATGAAATGTTTGGCGGCCCATATTGCACGTGCTTTTCTATTGACCGCTACCATATTTTGCAGGCTTGTTGGTATGGATAAGGGCTACAAACGTTCCAAATTTCAGCCAAATCGGACGACAAATAAGTGAGTTATTAAGGGTCAAAATATTGGATATTCCACACCAACTTTGGACTGCTTATTTGAGTCAAATGCGACCTTCACCGATTGGAATGAAACCTGTGCCAGATGAAAGGCCTGGGGCCATGAGTCACTGGGGCAACTGGACGAAAATTCTGAGAGCCTCGTTTTCGAGTTCTGGGCGTTGAAAGTTGATATTTACCAATGTTTGACCCCTAATAACTTATTAACGGACAGTCCGATTTTTCTGCAAAATATCATTAATTGTAAGTATGGTCCTAAAGTATCTCTTGGCACCATTTTCAATCCAATCGGTGAAGGTCACCTTTTGTCTTTTTCAATCTCTTTGTTCATCAGACGACGTCTACAGACCCATTTTCAGCCCTTATATCTCCACATGTACTGCATGCAGCGCACTCCTATTTGGCACAAATATGTACCTTCCTAACACCTATAAACCTTATAAAAAGCGCACCTGTTTGTTGCGAATTAATAGAGTTATTACGGTTTTACCGATTTCGCGCCCTAATTTCCATAGGGTGCAATGTAAAATTGATGGCCCGTTTTCACCAGGACGCCTTGCCCCGATTCCCTTGACTAGTCTTTATATATGTAGGTATTAATGATCTGCGCATGCGCATGTATTCGCAGCACCGTCGGTGCTTTCCTTTGCCTGCTATAGGCGAAAAACGATTTATTTATGAAATGTTTGGCGGCCCATATTGCACGTGCTTTTCTATTGACCGCTACCATATTTTGCAGGCTTGTTGGTATGGATAAGGGCTACAAACGTTCCAAATTTCAGCCAAATCGGACGACAAATAAGTGAGTTATTAAGGGTCAAAATATTGGATATTCCACACCAACTTTGGACTGCTTATTTGAGTCAAATGCGACCTTCACCGATTGGAATGAAACCTGTGCCAGATGAAAGGCCTGGGGCCATGAGGCACTGGGGCAACTGGACGAAAATTCTGAGAGCCTCGTTTTCGAGTTCTGGGCGTTGAAAGTTGATATTTACCAATGTTTGACCCCTAATAACTTATTAACGGACAGTCCGATTTTTCTGCAAAATATCATTAATTGTAAGTATGGTCCTAAAGTATCTCTTGGCACCATTTTCAATCCAATCGGTGAAGGTCACCTTTTGTCTTTTTCAATCTCTTTGTTCATCAGACGACGTCTACAGACCCATTTTCAGCCCTTATATCTCCACATGTACTGCATGCAGCGCACTCCTATTTGGCACAAATATGTACCTTCCTAACACCTATAAACCTTATAAAAAGCGCACCTGTTTGTTGCGAATTAATAGAGTTATTACGGTTTTACCGATTTCGCGCCCTAATTTCCATAGGGTGCAATGTAAAATTGATGGCCCGTTTTCACCAGGACGCCTTGCCCCGATTCCCTTGACTAGTCTTTATATATGTAGGTATTAATGATCTGCGCATGCGCATGTATTCGCAGCACCGTCGGTGCTTTCCTTTGCCTGCTATAGGCGAAAAACGATTTATTTATGAAATGTTTGGCGGCCCATATTGCACGTGCTTTTCTATTGACCGCTACCATATTTTGCAGGCTTGTTGGTATGGATAAGGGCTACAAACGTTCCAAATTTCAGCCAAATCGGACGACAAATAAGTGAGTTATTAAGGGTCAAAATATTGGATATTCCACACCAACTTTGGACTGCTTATTTGAGTCAAATGCGACCTTCACCGATTGGAATGAAACCTGTGCCAGATGAAAGGCCTGGGGCCATGAGTCACTGGGGCAACTGGACGAAAATTCTGAGAGCCTCGTTTTCGAGTTCTGGGCGTTGAAAGTTGATATTTACCAATGTTTGACCCCTAATAACTTATTAACGGACAGTCCGATTTTTCTGCAAAATATCATTAATTGTAAGTATGGTCCTAAAGTATCTCTTGGCACCATTTTCAATCCAATCGGTGAAGGTCACCTTTTGTCTTTTTCAATCTCTTTGTTCATCAGACGACGTCTACAGACCCATTTTCAGCCCTTATATCTCCACATGTACTGCATGCAGCGCACTCCTATTTGGCACAAATATGTACCTTCCTAACACCTATAAACCTTATAAAAAGCGCACCTGTTTGTTGCGAATTAATAGAGTTATTACGGTTTTACCGATTTCGCGCCCTAATTTCCATAGGGTGCAATGTAAAATTGATGGCCCGTTTTCACCAGGACGCCTTGCCCCGATTCCCTTGACTAGTCTTTATATATGTAGGTATTAATGATCTGCGCATGCGCATGTATTCGCAGCACCGTCGGTGCTTTCCTTTGCCTGCTATAGGCGAAAAACGATTTATTTATGAAATGTTTGGCGGCCCATATTGCACGTGCTTTTCTATTGACCGCTACCATATTTTGCAGGCTTGTTGGTATGGATAAGGGCTACAAACGTTCCAAATTTCAGCCAAATCGGACGACAAATAAGTGAGTTATTAAGGGTCAAAATATTGGATATTCCACACCAACTTTGGACTGCTTATTTGAGTCAAATGCGACCTTCACCGATTGGAATGAAACCTGTGCCAGATGAAAGGCCTGGGGCCATGAGTCACTGGGGCAACTGGACGAAAATTCTGAGAGCCTCGTTTTCGAGTTCTGGGCGTTGAAAGTTGATATTTACCAATGTTTGACCCCTAATAACTTATTAACGGACAGTCCGATTTTTCTGCAAAATATCATTAATTGTAAGTATGGTCCTAAAGTATCTCTTGGCACCATTTTCAATCCAATCGGTGAAGGTCACCTTTTGTCTTTTTCAATCTCTTTGTTCATCAGACGACGTCTACAGACCCATTTTCAGCCCTTATATCTCCACATGTACTGCATGCAGCGCACTCCTATTTGGCACAAATATGTACCTTCCTAACACCTATAAACCTTATAAAAAGCGCACCTGTTTGTTGCGAATTAATAGAGTTATTACGGTTTTACCGATTTCGCGCCCTAATTTCCATAGGGTGCAATGTAAAATTGATGGCCCGTTTTCACCAGGACGCCTTGCCCCGATTCCCTTGACTAGTCTTTATATATGTAGGTATTAATGATCTGCGCATGCGCATGTATTCGCAGCACCGTCGGTGCTTTCCTTTGCCTGCTATAGGCGAAAAACGATTTATTTATGAAATGTTTGGCGGCCCATATTGCACGTGCTTTTCTATTGACCGCTACCATATTTTGCAGGCTTGTTGGTATGGATAAGGGCTACAAACGTTCCAAATTTCAGCCAAATCGGACGACAAATAAGTGAGTTATTAAGGGTCAAAATATTGGATATTCCACACCAACTTTGGACTGCTTATTTGAGTCAAATGCGACCTTCACCGATTGGAATGAAACCTGTGCCAGATGAAAGGCCTGGGGCCATGAGTCACTGGGGCAACTGGACGAAAATTCTGAGAGCCTCGTTTTCGAGTTCTGGGCGTTGAAAGTTGATATTTACCAATGTTTGACCCCTAATAACTTATTAACGGACAGTCCGATTTTTCTGCAAAATATCATTAATTGTAAGTATGGTCCTAAAGTATCTCTTGGCACCATTTTCAATCCAATCGGTGAAGGTCACCTTTTGTCTTTTTCAATCTCTTTGTTCATCAGACGACGTCTACAGACCCATTTTCAGCCCTTATATCTCCACATGTACTGCATGCAGCGCACTCCTATTTGGCACAAATATGTACCTTCCTAACACCTATAAACCTTATAAAAAGCGCACCTGTTTGTTGCGAATTAATAGAGTTATTACGGTTTTACCGATTTCGCGCCCTAATTTCCATAGGGTGCAATGTAAAATTGATGGCCCGTTTTCACCAGGACGCCTTGCCCCGATTCCCTTGACTAGTCTTTATATATGTAGGTATTAATGATCTGCGCATGCGCATGTATTCGCAGCACCGTCGGTGCTTTCCTTTGCCTGCTATAGGCGAAAAACGATTTATTTATGAAATGTTTGGCGGCCCATATTGCACGTGCTTTTCTATTGACCGCTACCATATTTTGCAGGCTTGTTGGTATGGATAAGGGCTACAAACGTTCCAAATTTCAGCCAAATCGGACGACAAATAAGTGAGTTATTAAGGGTCAAAATATTGGATATTCCACACCAACTTTGGACTGCTTATTTGAGTCAAATGCGACCTTCACCGATTGGAATGAAACCTGTGCCAGATGAAAGGCCTGGGGCCATGAGTCACTGGGGCAACTGGACGAAAATTCTGAGAGCCTCGTTTTCGAGTTCTGGGCGTTGAAAGTTGATATTTACCAATGTTTGACCCCTAATAACTTATTAACGGACAGTCCGATTTTTCTGCAAAATATCATTAATTGTAAGTATGGTCCTAAAGTATCTCTTGGCACCATTTTCAATCCAATCGGTGAAGGTCACCTTTTGTCTTTTTCAATCTCTTTGTTCATCAGACGACGTCTACAGACCCATTTTCAGCCCTTATATCTCCACATGTACTGCATGCAGCGCACTCCTATTTGGCACAAATATGTACCTTCCTAACACCTATAAACCTTATAAAAAGCGCACCTGTTTGTTGCGAATTAATAGAGTTATTACGGTTTTACCGATTTCGCGCCCTAATTTCCATAGGGTGCAATGTAAAATTGATGGCCCGTTTTCACCAGGACGCCTTGCCCCGATTCCCTTGACTAGTCTTTATATATGTAGGTATTAATGATCTGCGCATGCGCATGTATTCGCAGCACCGTCGGTGCTTTCCTTTGCCTGCTATAGGCGAAAAACGATTTATTTATGAAATGTTTGGCGGCCCATATTGCACGTGCTTTTCTATTGACCGCTACCATATTTTGCAGGCTTGTTGGTATGGATAAGGGCTACAAACGTTCCAAATTTCAGCCAAATCGGACGACAAATAAGTGAGTTATTAAGGGTCAAAATATTGGATATTCCACACCAACTTTGGACTGCTTATTTGAGTCAAATGCGACCTTCACCGATTGGAATGAAACCTGTGCCAGATGAAAGGCCTGGGGCCATGAGTCACTGGGGCAACTGGACGAAAATTCTGAGAGCCTCGTTTTCGAGTTCTGGGCGTTGAAAGTTGATATTTACCAATGTTTGACCCCTAATAACTTATTAACGGACAGTCCGATTTTTCTGCAAAATATCATTAATTGTAAGTATGGTCCTAAAGTATCTCTTGGCACCATTTTCAATCCAATCGGTGAAGGTCACCTTTTGTCTTTTTCAATCTCTTTGTTCATCAGACGACGTCTACAGACCCATTTTCAGCCCTTATATCTCCACATGTACTGCATGCAGCGCACTCCTATTTGGCACAAATATGTACCTTCCTAACACCTATAAACCTTATAAAAAGCGCACCTGTTTGTTGCGAATTAATAGAGTTATTACGGTTTTACCGATTTCGCGCCCTAATTTCCATAGGGTGCAATGTAAAATTGATGGCCCGTTTTCACCAGGACGCCTTGCCCCGATTCCCTTGACTAGTCTTTATATATGTAGGTATTAATGATCTGCGCATGCGCATGTATTCGCAGCACCGTCGGTGCTTTCCTTTGCCTGCTATAGGCGAAAAACGATTTATTTATGAAATGTTTGGCGGCCCATATTGCACGTGCTTTTCTATTGACCGCTACCATATTTTGCAGGCTTGTTGGTATGGATAAGGGCTACAAACGTTCCAAATTTCAGCCAAATCGGACGACAAATAAGTGAGTTATTAAGGGTCAAAATATTGGATATTCCACACCAACTTTGGACTGCTTATTTGAGTCAAATGCGACCTTCACCGATTGGAATGAAACCTGTGCCAGATGAAAGGCCTGGGGCCATGAGTCACTGGGGCAACTGGACGAAAATTCTGAGAGCCTCGTTTTCGAGTTCTGGGCGTTGAAAGTTGATATTTACCAATGTTTGACCCCTAATAACTTATTAACGGACAGTCCGATTTTTCTGCAAAATATCATTAATTGTAAGTATGGTCCTAAAGTATCTCTTGGCACCATTTTCAATCCAATCGGTGAAGGTCACCTTTTGTCTTTTTCAATCTCTTTGTTCATCAGACGACGTCTACAGACCCATTTTCAGCCCTTATATCTCCACATGTACTGCATGCAGCGCACTCCTATTTGGCACAAATATGTACCTTCCTAACACCTATAAACCTTATAAAAAGCGCACCTGTTTGTTGCGAATTAATAGAGTTATTACGGTTTTACCGATTTCGCGCCCTAATTTCCATAGGGTGCAATGTAAAATTGATGGCCCGTTTTCACCAGGACGCCTTGCCCCGATTCCCTTGACTAGTCTTTATATATGTAGGTATTAATGATCTGCGCATGCGCATGTATTCGCAGCACCGTCGGTGCTTTCCTTTGCCTGCTATAGGCGAAAAACGATTTATTTATGAAATGTTTGGCGGCCCATATTGCACGTGCTTTTCTATTGACCGCTACCATATTTTGCAGGCTTGTTGGTATGGATAAGGGCTACAAACGTTCCAAATTTCAGCCAAATCGGACGACAAATAAGTGAGTTATTAAGGGTCAAAATATTGGATATTCCACACCAACTTTGGACTGCTTATTTGAGTCAAATGCGACCTTCACCGATTGGAATGAAACCTGTGCCAGATGAAAGGCCTGGGGCCATGAGTCACTGGGGCAACTGGACGAAAATTCTGAGAGCCTCGTTTTCGAGTTCTGGGCGTTGAAAGTTGATATTTACCAATGTTTGACCCCTAATAACTTATTAACGGACAGTCCGATTTTTCTGCAAAATATCATTAATTGTAAGTATGGTCCTAAAGTATCTCTTGGCACCATTTTCAATCCAATCGGTGAAGGTCACCTTTTGTCTTTTTCAATCTCTTTGTTCATCAGACGACGTCTACAGACCCATTTTCAGCCCTTATATCTCCACATGTACTGCATGCAGCGCACTCCTATTTGGCACAAATATGTACCTTCCTAACACCTATAAACCTTATAAAAAGCGCACCTGTTTGTTGCGAATTAATAGAGTTATTACGGTTTTACCGATTTCGCGCCCTAATTTCCATAGGGTGCAATGTAAAATTGATGGCCCGTTTTCACCAGGACGCCTTGCCCCGATTCCCTTGACTAGTCTTTATATATGTAGGTATTAATGATCTGCGCATGCGCATGTATTCGCAGCACCGTCGGTGCTTTCCTTTGCCTGCTATAGGCGAAAAACGATTTATTTATGAAATGTTTGGCGGCCCATATTGCACGTGCTTTTCTATTGACCGCTACCATATTTTGCAGGCTTGTTGGTATGGATAAGGGCTACAAACGTTCCAAATTTCAGCCAAATCGGACGACAAATAAGTGAGTTATTAAGGGTCAAAATATTGGATATTCCACACCAACTTTGGACTGCTTATTTGAGTCAAATGCGACCTTCACCGATTGGAATGAAACCTGTGCCAGATGAAAGGCCTGGGGCCATGAGTCACTGGGGCAACTGGACGAAAATTCTGAGAGCCTCGTTTTCGAGTTCTGGGCGTTGAAAGTTGATATTTACCAATGTTTGACCCCTAATAACTTATTAACGGACAGTCCGATTTTTCTGCAAAATATCATTAATTGTAAGTATGGTCCTAAAGTATCTCTTGGCACCATTTTCAATCCAATCGGTGAAGGTCACCTTTTGTCTTTTTCAATCTCTTTGTTCATCAGACGACGTCTACAGACCCATTTTCAGCCCTTATATCTCCACATGTACTGCATGCAGCGCACTCCTATTTGGCACAAATATGTACCTTCCTAACACCTATAAACCTTATAAAAAGCGCACCTGTTTGTTGCGAATTAATAGAGTTATTACGGTTTTACCGATTTCGCGCCCTAATTTCCATAGGGTGCAATGTAAAATTGATGGCCCGTTTTCACCAGGACGCCTTGCCCCGATTCCCTTGACTAGTCTTTATATATGTAGGTATTAATGATCTGCGCATGCGCATGTATTCGCAGCACCGTCGGTGCTTTCCTTTGCCTGCTATAGGCGAAAAACGATTTATTTATGAAATGTTTGGCGGCCCATATTGCACGTGCTTTTCTATTGACCGCTACCATATTTTGCAGGCTTGTTGGTATGGATAAGGGCTACAAACGTTCCAAATTTCAGCCAAATCGGACGACAAATAAGTGAGTTATTAAGGGTCAAAATATTGGATATTCCACACCAACTTTGGACTGCTTATTTGAGTCAAATGCGACCTTCACCGATTGGAATGAAACCTGTGCCAGATGAAAGGCCTGGGGCCATGAGTCACTGGGGCAACTGGACGAAAATTCTGAGAGCCTCGTTTTCGAGTTCTGGGCGTTGAAAGTTGATATTTACCAATGTTTGACCCCTAATAACTTATTAACGGACAGTCCGATTTTTCTGCAAAATATCATTAATTGTAAGTATGGTCCTAAAGTATCTCTTGGCACCATTTTCAATCCAATCGGTGAAGGTCACCTTTTGTCTTTTTCAATCTCTTTGTTCATCAGACGACGTCTACAGACCCATTTTCAGCCCTTATATCTCCACATGTACTGCATGCAGCGCACTCCTATTTGGCACAAATATGTACCTTCCTAACACCTATAAACCTTATAAAAAGCGCACCTGTTTGTTGCGAATTAATAGAGTTATTACGGTTTTACCGATTTCGCGCCCTAATTTCCATAGGGTGCAATGTAAAATTGATGGCCCGTTTTCACCAGGACGCCTTGCCCCGATTCCCTTGACTAGTCTTTATATATGTAGGTATTAATGATCTGCGCATGCGCATGTATTCGCAGCACCGTCGGTGCTTTCCTTTGCCTGCTATAGGCGAAAAACGATTTATTTATGAAATGTTTGGCGGCCCATATTGCACGTGCTTTTCTATTGACCGCTACCATATTTTGCAGGCTTGTTGGTATGGATAAGGGCTACAAACGTTCCAAATTTCAGCCAAATCGGACGACAAATAAGTGAGTTATTAAGGGTCAAAATATTGGATATTCCACACCAACTTTGGACTGCTTATTTGAGTCAAATGCGACCTTCACCGATTGGAATGAAACCTGTGCCAGATGAAAGGCCTGGGGCCATGAGTCACTGGGGCAACTGGACGAAAATTCTGAGAGCCTCGTTTTCGAGTTCTGGGCGTTGAAAGTTGATATTTACCAATGTTTGACCCCTAATAACTTATTAACGGACAGTCCGATTTTTCTGCAAAATATCATTAATTGTAAGTATGGTCCTAAAGTATCTCTTGGCACCATTTTCAATCCAATCGGTGAAGGTCACCTTTTGTCTTTTTCAATCTCTTTGTTCATCAGACGACGTCTACAGACCCATTTTCAGCCCTTATATCTCCACATGCACTGCATGCAGCGCACTCCTATTTGGCACAAATATGTACCTTCCTAACACCTATAAACCTTATAAAAAGCGCACCTGTTTGTTGCGAATTAATAGAGTTATTACGGTTTTACCGATTTCGCGCCCTAATTTCCATAGGGTGCAATGTAAAATTGATGGCCCGTTTTCACCAGGACGCCTTGCCCCGATTCCCTTGACTAGTCTTTATATATGTAGGTATTAATGATCTGCGCATGCGCATGTATTCGCAGCACCGTCGGTGCTTTCCTTTGCCTGCTATAGGCGAAAAACGATTTATTTATGAAATGTTTGGCGGCCCATATTGCACGTGCTTTTCTATTGACCGCTACCATATTTTGCAGGCTTGTTGGTATGGATAAGGGCTACAAACGTTCCAAATTTCAGCCAAATCGGACGACAAATAAGTGAGTTATTAAGGGTCAAAATATTGGATATTCCACACCAACTTTGGACTGCTTATTTGAGTCAAATGCGACCTTCACCGATTGGAATGAAACCTGTGCCAGATGAAAGGCCTGGGGCCATGAGTCACTGGGGCAACTGGACGAAAATTCTGAGAGCCTCGTTTTCGAGTTCTGGGCGTTGAAAGTTGATATTTACCAATGTTTGACCCCTAATAACTTATTAACGGACAGTCCGATTTTTCTGCAAAATATCATTAATTGTAAGTATGGTCCTAAAGTATCTCTTGGCACCATTTTCAATCCAATCGGTGAAGGTCACCTTTTGTCTTTTTCAATCTCTTTGTTCATCAGACGACGTCTACAGACCCATTTTCAGCCCTTATATCTCCACATGTACTGCATGCAGCGCACTCCTATTTGGCACAAATATGTACCTTCCTAACACCTATAAACCTTATAAAAAGCGCACCTGTTTGTTGCGAATTAATAGAGTTATTACGGTTTTACCGATTTCGCGCCCTAATTTCCATAGGGTGCAATGTAAAATTGATGGCCCGTTTTCACCAGGACGCCTTGCCCCGATTCCCTTGACTAGTCTTTATATATGTAGGTATTAATGATCTGCGCATGCGCATGTATTCGCAGCACCGTCGGTGCTTTCCTTTGCCTGCTATAGGCGAAAAACGATTTATTTATGAAATGTTTGGCGGCCCATATTGCACGTGCTTTTCTATTGACCGCTACCATATTTTGCAGGCTTGTTGGTATGGATAAGGGCTACAAACGTTCCAAATTTCAGCCAAATCGGACGACAAATAAGTGAGTTATTAAGGGTCAAAATATTGGATATTCCACACCAACTTTGGACTGCTTATTTGAGTCAAATGCGACCTTCACCGATTGGAATGAAACCTGTGCCAGATGAAAGGCCTGGGGCCATGAGTCACTGGGGCAACTGGACGAAAATTCTGAGAGCCTCGTTTTCGAGTTCTGGGCGTTGAAAGTTGATATTTACCAATGTTTGACCCCTAATAACTTATTAACGGACAGTCCGATTTTTCTGCAAAATATCATTAATTGTAAGTATGGTCCTAAAGTATCTCTTGGCACCATTTTCAATCCAATCGGTGAAGGTCACCTTTTGTCTTTTTCAATCTCTTTGTTCATCAGACGACGTCTACAGACCCATTTTCAGCCCTTATATCTCCACATGTACTGCATGCAGCGCACTCCTATTTGGCACAAATATGTACCTTCCTAACACCTATAAACCTTATAAAAAGCGCACCTGTTTGTTGCGAATTAATAGAGTTATTACGGTTTTACCGATTTCGCGCCCTAATTTCCATAGGGTGCAATGTAAAATTGATGGCCCGTTTTCACCAGGACGCCTTGCCCCGATTCCCTTGACTAGTCTTTATATATGTAGGTATTAATGATCTGCGCATGCGCATGTATTCGCAGCACCGTCGGTGCTTTCCTTTGCCTGCTATAGGCGAAAAACGATTTATTTATGAAATGTTTGGCGGCCCATATTGCACGTGCTTTTCTATTGACCGCTACCATATTTTGCAGGCTTGTTGGTATGGATAAGGGCTACAAACGTTCCAAATTTCAGCCAAATCGGACGACAAATAAGTGAGTTATTAAGGGTCAAAATATTGGATATTCCACACCAACTTTGGACTGCTTATTTGAGTCAAATGCGACCTTCACCGATTGGAATGAAACCTGTGCCAGATGAAAGGCCTGGGGCCATGAGTCACTGGGGCAACTGGACGAAAATTCTGAGAGCCTCGTTTTCGAGTTCTGGGCGTTGAAAGTTGATATTTACCAATGTTTGACCCCTAATAACTTATTAACGGACAGTCCGATTTTTCTGCAAAATATCATTAATTGTAAGTATGGTCCTAAAGTATCTCTTGGCACCATTTTCAATCCAATCGGTGAAGGTCACCTTTTGTCTTTTTCAATCTCTTTGTTCATCAGACGACGTCTACAGACCCATTTTCAGCCCTTATATCTCCACATGTACTGCATGCAGCGCACTCCTATTTGGCACAAATATGTACCTTCCTAACACCTATAAACCTTATAAAAAGCGCACCTGTTTGTTGCGAATTAATAGAGTTATTACGGTTTTACCGATTTCGCGCCCTAATTTCCATAGGGTGCAATGTAAAATTGATGGCCCGTTTTCACCAGGACGCCTTGCCCCGATTCCCTTGACTAGTCTTTATATATGTAGGTATTAATGATCTGCGCATGCGCATGTATTCGCAGCACCGTCGGTGCTTTCCTTTGCCTGCTATAGGCGAAAAACGATTTATTTATGAAATGTTTGGCGGCCCATATTGCACGTGCTTTTCTATTGACCGCTACCATATTTTGCAGGCTTGTTGGTATGGATAAGGGCTACAAACGTTCCAAATTTCAGCCAAATCGGACGACAAATAAGTGAGTTATTAAGGGTCAAAATATTGGATATTCCACACCAACTTTGGACTGCTTATTTGAGTCAAATGCGACCTTCACCGATTGGAATGAAACCTGTGCCAGATGAAAGGCCTGGGGCCATGAGTCACTGGGGCAACTGGACGAAAATTCTGAGAGCCTCGTTTTCGAGTTCTGGGCGTTGAAAGTTGATATTTACCAATGTTTGACCCCTAATAACTTATTAACGGACAGTCCGATTTTTCTGCAAAATATCATTAATTGTAAGTATGGTCCTAAAGTATCTCTTGGCACCATTTTCAATCCAATCGGTGAAGGTCACCTTTTGTCTTTTTCAATCTCTTTGTTCATCAGACGACGTCTACAGACCCATTTTCAGCCCTTATATCTCCACATGTACTGCATGCAGCGCACTCCTATTTGGCACAAATATGTACCTTCCTAACACCTATAAACCTTATAAAAAGCGCACCTGTTTGTTGCGAATTAATAGAGTTATTACGGTTTTACCGATTTCGCGCCCTAATTTCCATAGGGTGCAATGTAAAATTGATGGCCCGTTTTCACCAGGACGCCTTGCCCCGATTCCCTTGACTAGTCTTTATATATGTAGGTATTAATGATCTGCGCATGCGCATGTATTCGCAGCACCGTCGGTGCTTTCCTTTGCCTGCTATAGGCGAAAAACGATTTATTTATGAAATGTTTGGCGGCCCATATTGCACGTGCTTTTCTATTGACCGCTACCATATTTTGCAGGCTTGTTGGTATGGATAAGGGCTACAAACGTTCCAAATTTCAGCCAAATCGGACGACAAATAAGTGAGTTATTAAGGGTCAAAATATTGGATATTCCACACCAACTTTGGACTGCTTATTTGAGTCAAATGCGACCTTCACCGATTGGAATGAAACCTGTGCCAGATGAAAGGCCTGGGGCCATGAGTCACTGGGGCAACTGGACGAAAATTCTGAGAGCCTCGTTTTCGAGTTCTGGGCGTTGAAAGTTGATATTTACCAATGTTTGACCCCTAATAACTTATTAACGGACAGTCCGATTTTTCTGCAAAATATCATTAATTGTAAGTATGGTCCTAAAGTATCTCTTGGCACCATTTTCAATCCAATCGGTGAAGGTCACCTTTTGTCTTTTTCAATCTCTTTGTTCATCAGACGACGTCTACAGACCCATTTTCAGCCCTTATATCTCCACATGTACTGCATGCAGCGCACTCCTATTTGGCACAAATATGTACCTTCCTAACACCTATAAACCTTATAAAAAGCGCACCTGTTTGTTGCGAATTAATAGAGTTATTACGGTTTTACCGATTTCGCGCCCTAATTTCCATAGGGTGCAATGTAAAATTGATGGCCCGTTTTCACCAGGACGCCTTGCCCCGATTCCCTTGACTAGTCTTTATATATGTAGGTATTAATGATCTGCGCATGCGCATGTATTCGCAGCACCGTCGGTGCTTTCCTTTGCCTGCTATAGGCGAAAAACGATTTATTTATGAAATGTTTGGCGGCCCATATTGCACGTGCTTTTCTATTGACCGCTACCATATTTTGCAGGCTTGTTGGTATGGATAAGGGCTACAAACGTTCCAAATTTCAGCCAAATCGGACGACAAATAAGTGAGTTATTAAGGGTCAAAATATTGGATATTCCACACCAACTTTGGACTGCTTATTTGAGTCAAATGCGACCTTCACCGATTGGAATGAAACCTGTGCCAGATGAAAGGCCTGGGGCCATGAGTCACTGGGGCAACTGGACGAAAATTCTGAGAGCCTCGTTTTCGAGTTCTGGGCGTTGAAAGTTGATATTTACCAATGTTTGACCCCTAATAACTTATTAACGGACAGTCCGATTTTTCTGCAAAATATCATTAATTGTAAGTATGGTCCTAAAGTATCTCTTGGCACCATTTTCAATCCAATCGGTGAAGGTCACCTTTTGTCTTTTTCAATCTCTTTGTTCATCAGACGACGTCTACAGACCCATTTTCAGCCCTTATATCTCCACATGTACTGCATGCAGCGCACTCCTATTTGGCACAAATATGTACCTTCCTAACACCTATAAACCTTATAAAAAGCGCACCTGTTTGTTGCGAATTAATAGAGTTATTACGGTTTTACCGATTTCGCGCCCTAATTTCCATAGGGTGCAATGTAAAATTGATGGCCCGTTTTCACCAGGACGCCTTGCCCCGATTCCCTTGACTAGTCTTTATATATGTAGGTATTAATGATCTGCGCATGCGCATGTATTCGCAGCACCGTCGGTGCTTTCCTTTGCCTGCTATAGGCGAAAAACGATTTATTTATGAAATGTTTGGCGGCCCATATTGCACGTGCTTTTCTATTGACCGCTACCATATTTTGCAGGCTTGTTGGTATGGATAAGGGCTACAAACGTTCCAAATTTCAGCCAAATCGGACGACAAATAAGTGAGTTATTAAGGGTCAAAATATTGGATATTCCACACCAACTTTGGACTGCTTATTTGAGTCAAATGCGACCTTCACCGATTGGAATGAAACCTGTGCCAGATGAAAGGCCTGGGGCCATGAGTCACTGGGGCAACTGGACGAAAATTCTGAGAGCCTCGTTTTCGAGTTCTGGGCGTTGAAAGTTGATATTTACCAATGTTTGACCCCTAATAACTTATTAACGGACAGTCCGATTTTTCTGCAAAATATCATTAATTGTAAGTATGGTCCTAAAGTATCTCTTGGCACCATTTTCAATCCAATCGGTGAAGGTCACCTTTTGTCTTTTTCAATCTCTTTGTTCATCAGACGACGTCTACAGACCCATTTTCAGCCCTTATATCTCCACATGTACTGCATGCAGCGCACTCCTATTTGGCACAAATATGTACCTTCCTAACACCTATAAACCTTATAAAAAGCGCACCTGTTTGTTGCGAATTAATAGAGTTATTACGGTTTTACCGATTTCGCGCCCTAATTTCCATAGGGTGCAATGTAAAATTGATGGCCCGTTTTCACCAGGACGCCTTGCCCCGATTCCCTTGACTAGTCTTTATATATGTAGGTATTAATGATCTGCGCATGCGCATGTATTCGCAGCACCGTCGGTGCTTTCCTTTGCCTGCTATAGGCGAAAAACGATTTATTTATGAAATGTTTGGCGGCCCATATTGCACGTGCTTTTCTATTGACCGCTACCATATTTTGCAGGCTTGTTGGTATGGATAAGGGCTACAAACGTTCCAAATTTCAGCCAAATCGGACGACAAATAAGTGAGTTATTAAGGGTCAAAATATTGGATATTCCACACCAACTTTGGACTGCTTATTTGAGTCAAATGCGACCTTCACCGATTGGAATGAAACCTGTGCCAGATGAAAGGCCTGGGGCCATGAGTCACTGGGGCAACTGGACGAAAATTCTGAGAGCCTCGTTTTCGAGTTCTGGGCGTTGAAAGTTGATATTTACCAATGTTTGACCCCTAATAACTTATTAACGGACAGTCCGATTTTTCTGCAAAATATCATTAATTGTAAGTATGGTCCTAAAGTATCTCTTGGCACCATTTTCAATCCAATCGGTGAAGGTCACCTTTTGTCTTTTTCAATCTCTTTGTTCATCAGACGACGTCTACAGACCCATTTTCAGCCCTTATATCTCCACATGTACTGCATGCAGCGCACTCCTATTTGGCACAAATATGTACCTTCCTAACACCTATAAACCTTATAAAAAGCGCACCTGTTTGTTGCGAATTAATAGAGTTATTACGGTTTTACCGATTTCGCGCCCTAATTTCCATAGGGTGCAATGTAAAATTGATGGCCCGTTTTCACCAGGACGCCTTGCCCCGATTCCCTTGACTAGTCTTTATATATGTAGGTATTAATGATCTGCGCATGCGCATGTATTCGCAGCACCGTCGGTGCTTTCCTTTGCCTGCTATAGGCGAAAAACGATTTATTTATGAAATGTTTGGCGGCCCATATTGCACGTGCTTTTCTATTGACCGCTACCATATTTTGCAGGCTTGTTGGTATGGATAAGGGCTACAAACGTTCCAAATTTCAGCCAAATCGGACGACAAATAAGTGAGTTATTAAGGGTCAAAATATTGGATATTCCACACCAACTTTGGACTGCTTATTTGAGTCAAATGCGACCTTCACCGATTGGAATGAAACCTGTGCCAGATGAAAGGCCTGGGGCCATGAGTCACTGGGGCAACTGGACGAAAATTCTGAGAGCCTCGTTTTCGAGTTCTGGGCGTTGAAAGTTGATATTTACCAATGTTTGACCCCTAATAACTTATTAACGGACAGTCCGATTTTTCTGCAAAATATCATTAATTGTAAGTATGGTCCTAAAGTATCTCTTGGCACCATTTTCAATCCAATCGGTGAAGGTCACCTTTTGTCTTTTTCAATCTCTTTGTTCATCAGACGACGTCTACAGACCCATTTTCAGCCCTTATATCTCCACATGTACTGCATGCAGCGCACTCCTATTTGGCACAAATATGTACCTTCCTAACACCTATAAACCTTATAAAAAGCGCACCTGTTTGTTGCGAATTAATAGAGTTATTACGGTTTTACCGATTTCGCGCCCTAATTTCCATAGGGTGCAATGTAAAATTGATGGCCCGTTTTCACCAGGACGCCTTGCCCCGATTCCCTTGACTAGTCTTTATATATGTAGGTATTAATGATCTGCGCATGCGCATGTATTCGCAGCACCGTCGGTGCTTTCCTTTGCCTGCTATAGGCGAAAAACGATTTATTTATGAAATGTTTGGCGGCCCATATTGCACGTGCTTTTCTATTGACCGCTACCATATTTTGCAGGCTTGTTGGTATGGATAAGGGCTACAAACGTTCCAAATTTCAGCCAAATCGGACGACAAATAAGTGAGTTATTAAGGGTCAAAATATTGGATATTCCACACCAACTTTGGACTGCTTATTTGAGTCAAATGCGACCTTCACCGATTGGAATGAAACCTGTGCCAGATGAAAGGCCTGGGGCCATGAGTCACTGGGGCAACTGGACGAAAATTCTGAGAGCCTCGTTTTCGAGTTCTGGGCGTTGAAAGTTGATATTTACCAATGTTTGACCCCTAATAACTTATTAACGGACAGTCCGATTTTTCTGCAAAATATCATTAATTGTAAGTATGGTCCTAAAGTATCTCTTGGCACCATTTTCAATCCAATCGGTGAAGGTCACCTTTTGTCTTTTTCAATCTCTTTGTTCATCAGACGACGTCTACAGACCCATTTTCAGCCCTTATATCTCCACATGTACTGCATGCAGCGCACTCCTATTTGGCACAAATATGTACCTTCCTAACACCTATAAACCTTATAAAAAGCGCACCTGTTTGTTGCGAATTAATAGAGTTATTACGGTTTTACCGATTTCGCGCCCTAATTTCCATAGGGTGCAATGTAAAATTGATGGCCCGTTTTCACCAGGACGCCTTGCCCCGATTCCCTTGACTAGTCTTTATATATGTAGGTATTAATGATCTGCGCATGCGCATGTATTCGCAGCACCGTCGGTGCTTTCCTTTGCCTGCTATAGGCGAAAAACGATTTATTTATGAAATGTTTGGCGGCCCATATTGCACGTGCTTTTCTATTGACCGCTACCATATTTTGCAGGCTTGTTGGTATGGATAAGGGCTACAAACGTTCCAAATTTCAGCCAAATCGGACGACAAATAAGTGAGTTATTAAGGGTCAAAATATTGGATATTCCACACCAACTTTGGACTGCTTATTTGAGTCAAATGCGACCTTCACCGATTGGAATGAAACCTGTGCCAGATGAAAGGCCTGGGGCCATGAGTCACTGGGGCAACTGGACGAAAATTCTGAGAGCCTCGTTTTCGAGTTCTGGGCGTTGAAAGTTGATATTTACCAATGTTTGACCCCTAATAACTTATTAACGGACAGTCCGATTTTTCTGCAAAATATCATTAATTGTAAGTATGGTCCTAAAGTATCTCTTGGCACCATTTTCAATCCAATCGGTGAAGGTCACCTTTTGTCTTTTTCAATCTCTTTGTTCATCAGACGACGTCTACAGACCCATTTTCAGCCCTTATATCTCCACATGTACTGCATGCAGCGCACTCCTATTTGGCACAAATATGTACCTTCCTAACACCTATAAACCTTATAAAAAGCGCACCTGTTTGTTGCGAATTAATAGAGTTATTACGGTTTTACCGATTTCGCGCCCTAATTTCCATAGGGTGCAATGTAAAATTGATGGCCCGTTTTCACCAGGACGCCTTGCCCCGATTCCCTTGACTAGTCTTTATATATGTAGGTATTAATGATCTGCGCATGCGCATGTATTCGCAGCACCGTCGGTGCTTTCCTTTGCCTGCTATAGGCGAAAAACGATTTATTTATGAAATGTTTGGCGGCCCATATTGCACGTGCTTTTCTATTGACCGCTACCATATTTTGCAGGCTTGTTGGTATGGATAAGGGCTACAAACGTTCCAAATTTCAGCCAAATCGGACGACAAATAAGTGAGTTATTAAGGGTCAAAATATTGGATATTCCACACCAACTTTGGACTGCTTATTTGAGTCAAATGCGACCTTCACCGATTGGAATGAAACCTGTGCCAGATGAAAGGCCTGGGGCCATGAGTCACTGGGGCAACTGGACGAAAATTCTGAGAGCCTCGTTTTCGAGTTCTGGGCGTTGAAAGTTGATATTTACCAATGTTTGACCCCTAATAACTTATTAACGGACAGTCCGATTTTTCTGCAAAATATCATTAATTGTAAGTATGGTCCTAAAGTATCTCTTGGCACCATTTTCAATCCAATCGGTGAAGGTCACCTTTTGTCTTTTTCAATCTCTTTGTTCATCAGACGACGTCTACAGACC
>CAXHKG010000186.1:0-31449 GCA_964016985.1 Anodontia alba
CGATACTTTTCTCAAAATTTTCCCGACGAATTTCTTTTAAATTTTTCCTGCCAGTTGCTCTATATGTGTCCTCTATACTCACCAAGTTTCATGTCTTTGAAAACTCCCTAGCTGGGGTACCCAGGAGCTCGAACTTGGGTACCCCACCGCCAATGAAGAGCATGAGCCCTTTGTAGTCTACGAGACTTTTCTCAAAATTTTCCCGACGAATTTCTTTTAAAAGATTCCTGCTAGTTGCTCTGTATACGCCCTCTGTACTCACCAAGTTTCATCTCTTTGAAAACTCCCTAGCAGGGGTACCCGGGAGCTCGAACTTGGGTACCCGTCTCAATATGGTCGTTTGTAGGCAAAAGTCACCCTTTTTCTACGATACTTTTCTCAAAATTTTCCCGACGAATTTCTTTTAAATTTTTCCTGCCAGTTGCTCTATATGTGTCCTCTATACTCACCAAGTTTCATGTCTTTGAAAACTCCCTAGCTGGGGTACCCAGGAGCTCGAACTTGGGTACCCCACCGCCAATGAAGAGCATGAGCCCTTTGTAGTCTACGAGACTTTTCTCAAAATTTTCCCGACGAATTTCTTTTAAAAGATTCCTGCTAGTTGCTCTGTATACGCCCTCTGTACTCACCAAGTTTCATCTCTTTGAAAACTCCCTAGCAGGGGTACCCGGGAGCTCGAACTTGGGTACCCGTCTCAATATGGTCGTTTGTAGGCAAAAGTCACCCTTTTTCTACGATACTTTTCTCAAAATTTTCCCGACGAATTTCTTTTAAATTTTTCCTGCCAGTTGCTCTATATGTGTCCTCTATACTCACCAAGTTTCATGTCTTTGAAAACTCCCTAGCTGGGGTACCCAGGAGCTCGAACTTGGGTACCCCACCGCCAATGAAGAGCATGAGCCCTTTGTAGTCTACGAGACTTTTCTCAAAATTTTCCCGACGAATTTCTTTTAAAAGATTCCTGCTAGTTGCTCTGTATACGCCCTCTGTACTCACCAAGTTTCATCTCTTTGAAAACTCCCTAGCAGGGGTACCCGGGAGCTCGAACTTGGGTACCCGTCTCAATATGGTCGTTTGTAGGCAAAAGTCACCCTTTTTCTACGATACTTTTCTCAAAATTTTCCCGACGAATTTCTTTTAAATTTTTCCTGCCAGTTGCTCTATATGTGTCCTCTATACTCACCAAGTTTCATGTCTTTGAAAACTCCCTAGCTGGGGTACCCAGGAGCTCGAACTTGGGTACCCCACCGCCAATGAAGAGCATGAGCCCTTTGTAGTCTACGAGACTTTTCTCAAAATTTTCCCGACGAATTTCTTTTAAAAGATTCCTGCTAGTTGCTCTGTATACGCCCTCTGTACTCACCAAGTTTCATCTCTTTGAAAACTCCCTAGCAGGGGTACCCGGGAGCTCGAACTTGGGTACCCGTCTCAATATGGTCGTTTGTAGGCAAAAGTCACCCTTTTTCTACGATACTTTTCTCAAAATTTTCCCGACGAATTTCTTTTAAATTTTTCCTGCCAGTTGCTCTATATGTGTCCTCTATACTCACCAAGTTTCATGTCTTTGAAAACTCCCTAGCTGGGGTACCCAGGAGCTCGAACTTGGGTACCCCACCGCCAATGAAGAGCATGAGCCCTTTGTAGTCTACGAGACTTTTCTCAAAATTTTCCCGACGAATTTCTTTTAAAAGATTCCTGCTAGTTGCTCTGTATACGCCCTCTGTACTCACCAAGTTTCATCTCTTTGAAAACTCCCTAGCAGGGGTACCCGGGAGCTCGAACTTGGGTACCCGTCTCAATATGGTCGTTTGTAGGCAAAAGTCACCCTTTTTCTACGATACTTTTCTCAAAATTTTCCCGACGAATTTCTTTTAAATTTTTCCTGCCAGTTGCTCTATATGTGTCCTCTATACTCACCAAGTTTCATGTCTTTGAAAACTCCCTAGCTGGGGTACCCAGGAGCTCGAACTTGGGTACCCCACCGCCAATGAAGAGCATGAGCCCTTTGTAGTCTACGAGACTTTTCTCAAAATTTTCCCGACGAATTTCTTTTAAAAGATTCCTGCTAGTTGCTCTGTATACGCCCTCTGTACTCACCAAGTTTCATCTCTTTGAAAACTCCCTAGCAGGGGTACCCGGGAGCTCGAACTTGGGTACCCGTCTCAATATGGTCGTTTGTAGGCAAAAGTCACCCTTTTTCTACGATACTTTTCTCAAAATTTTCCCGACGAATTTCTTTTAAATTTTTCCTGCCAGTTGCTCTATATGTGTCCTCTATACTCACCAAGTTTCATGTCTTTGAAAACTCCCTAGCTGGGGTACCCAGGAGCTCGAACTTGGGTACCCCACCGCCAATGAAGAGCATGAGCCCTTTGTAGTCTACGAGACTTTTCTCAAAATTTTCCCGACGAATTTCTTTTAAAAGATTCCTGCTAGTTGCTCTGTATACGCCCTCTGTACTCACCAAGTTTCATCTCTTTGAAAACTCCCTAGCAGGGGTACCCGGGAGCTCGAACTTGGGTACCCGTCTCAATATGGTCGTTTGTAGGCAAAAGTCACCCTTTTTCTACGATACTTTTCTCAAAATTTTCCCGACGAATTTCTTTTAAATTTTTCCTGCCAGTTGCTCTATATGTGTCCTCTATACTCACCAAGTTTCATGTCTTTGAAAACTCCCTAGCTGGGGTACCCAGGAGCTCGAACTTGGGTACCCCACCGCCAATGAAGAGCATGAGCCCTTTGTAGTCTACGAGACTTTTCTCAAAATTTTCCCGACGAATTTCTTTTAAAAGATTCCTGCTAGTTGCTCTGTATACGCCCTCTGTACTCACCAAGTTTCATCTCTTTGAAAACTCCCTAGCAGGGGTACCCGGGAGCTCGAACTTGGGTACCCGTCTCAATATGGTCGTTTGTAGGCAAAAGTCACCCTTTTTCTACGATACTTTTCTCAAAATTTTCCCGACGAATTTCTTTTAAATTTTTCCTGCCAGTTGCTCTATATGTGTCCTCTATACTCACCAAGTTTCATGTCTTTGAAAACTCCCTAGCTGGGGTACCCAGGAGCTCGAACTTGGGTACCCCACCGCCAATGAAGAGCATGAGCCCTTTGTAGTCTACGAGACTTTTCTCAAAATTTTCCCGACGAATTTCTTTTAAAAGATTCCTGCTAGTTGCTCTGTATACGCCCTCTGTACTCACCAAGTTTCATCTCTTTGAAAACTCCCTAGCAGGGGTACCCGGGAGCTCGAACTTGGGTACCCGTCTCAATATGGTCGTTTGTAGGCAAAAGTCACCCTTTTTCTACGATACTTTTCTCAAAATTTTCCCGACGAATTTCTTTTAAATTTTTCCTGCCAGTTGCTCTATATGTGTCCTCTATACTCACCAAGTTTCATGTCTTTGAAAACTCCCTAGCTGGGGTACCCAGGAGCTCGAACTTGGGTACCCCACCGCCAATGAAGAGCATGAGCCCTTTGTAGTCTACGAGACTTTTCTCAAAATTTTCCCGACGAATTTCTTTTAAAAGATTCCTGCTAGTTGCTCTGTATACGCCCTCTGTACTCACCAAGTTTCATCTCTTTGAAAACTCCCTAGCAGGGGTACCCGGGAGCTCGAACTTGGGTACCCGTCTCAATATGGTCGTTTGTAGGCAAAAGTCACCCTTTTTCTACGATACTTTTCTCAAAATTTTCCCGACGAATTTCTTTTAAATTTTTCCTGCCAGTTGCTCTATATGTGTCCTCTATACTCACCAAGTTTCATGTCTTTGAAAACTCCCTAGCTGGGGTACCCAGGAGCTCGAACTTGGGTACCCCACCGCCAATGAAGAGCATGAGCCCTTTGTAGTCTACGAGACTTTTCTCAAAATTTTCCCGACGAATTTCTTTTAAAAGATTCCTGCTAGTTGCTCTGTATACGCCCTCTGTACTCACCAAGTTTCATCTCTTTGAAAACTCCCTAGCAGGGGTACCCGGGAGCTCGAACTTGGGTACCCGTCTCAATATGGTCGTTTGTAGGCAAAAGTCACCCTTTTTCTACGATACTTTTCTCAAAATTTTCCCGACGAATTTCTTTTAAATTTTTCCTGCCAGTTGCTCTATATGTGTCCTCTATACTCACCAAGTTTCATGTCTTTGAAAACTCCCTAGCTGGGGTACCCAGGAGCTCGAACTTGGGTACCCCACCGCCAATGAAGAGCATGAGCCCTTTGTAGTCTACGAGACTTTTCTCAAAATTTTCCCGACGAATTTCTTTTAAAAGATTCCTGCTAGTTGCTCTGTATACGCCCTCTGTACTCACCAAGTTTCATCTCTTTGAAAACTCCCTAGCAGGGGTACCCGGGAGCTCGAACTTGGGTACCCGTCTCAATATGGTCGTTTGTAGGCAAAAGTCACCCTTTTTCTACGATACTTTTCTCAAAATTTTCCCGACGAATTTCTTTTAAATTTTTCCTGCCAGTTGCTCTATATGTGTCCTCTATACTCACCAAGTTTCATGTCTTTGAAAACTCCCTAGCTGGGGTACCCAGGAGCTCGAACTTGGGTACCCCACCGCCAATGAAGAGCATGAGCCCTTTGTAGTCTACGAGACTTTTCTCAAAATTTTCCCGACGAATTTCTTTTAAAAGATTCCTGCTAGTTGCTCTGTATACGCCCTCTGTACTCACCAAGTTTCATCTCTTTGAAAACTCCCTAGCAGGGGTACCCGGGAGCTCGAACTTGGGTACCCGTCTCAATATGGTCGTTTGTAGGCAAAAGTCACCCTTTTTCTACGATACTTTTCTCAAAATTTTCCCGACGAATTTCTTTTAAATTTTTCCTGCCAGTTGCTCTATATGTGTCCTCTATACTCACCAAGTTTCATGTCTTTGAAAACTCCCTAGCTGGGGTACCCAGGAGCTCGAACTTGGGTACCCCACCGCCAATGAAGAGCATGAGCCCTTTGTAGTCTACGAGACTTTTCTCAAAATTTTCCCGACGAATTTCTTTTAAAAGATTCCTGCTAGTTGCTCTGTATACGCCCTCTGTACTCACCAAGTTTCATCTCTTTGAAAACTCCCTAGCAGGGGTACCCGGGAGCTCGAACTTGGGTACCCGTCTCAATATGGTCGTTTGTAGGCAAAAGTCACCCTTTTTCTACGATACTTTTCTCAAAATTTTCCCGACGAATTTCTTTTAAATTTTTCCTGCCAGTTGCTCTATATGTGTCCTCTATACTCACCAAGTTTCATGTCTTTGAAAACTCCCTAGCTGGGGTACCCAGGAGCTCGAACTTGGGTACCCCACCGCCAATGAAGAGCATGAGCCCTTTGTAGTCTACGAGACTTTTCTCAAAATTTTCCCGACGAATTTCTTTTAAAAGATTCCTGCTAGTTGCTCTGTATACGCCCTCTGTACTCACCAAGTTTCATCTCTTTGAAAACTCCCTAGCAGGGGTACCCGGGAGCTCGAACTTGGGTACCCGTCTCAATATGGTCGTTTGTAGGCAAAAGTCACCCTTTTTCTACGATACTTTTCTCAAAATTTTCCCGACGAATTTCTTTTAAATTTTTCCTGCCAGTTGCTCTATATGTGTCCTCTATACTCACCAAGTTTCATGTCTTTGAAAACTCCCTAGCTGGGGTACCCAGGAGCTCGAACTTGGGTACCCCACCGCCAATGAAGAGCATGAGCCCTTTGTAGTCTACGAGACTTTTCTCAAAATTTTCCCGACGAATTTCTTTTAAAAGATTCCTGCTAGTTGCTCTGTATACGCCCTCTGTACTCACCAAGTTTCATCTCTTTGAAAACTCCCTAGCAGGGGTACCCGGGAGCTCGAACTTGGGTACCCGTCTCAATATGGTCGTTTGTAGGCAAAAGTCACCCTTTTTCTACGATACTTTTCTCAAAATTTTCCCGACGAATTTCTTTTAAATTTTTCCTGCCAGTTGCTCTATATGTGTCCTCTATACTCACCAAGTTTCATGTCTTTGAAAACTCCCTAGCTGGGGTACCCAGGAGCTCGAACTTGGGTACCCCACCGCCAATGAAGAGCATGAGCCCTTTGTAGTCTACGAGACTTTTCTCAAAATTTTCCCGACGAATTTCTTTTAAAAGATTCCTGCTAGTTGCTCTGTATACGCCCTCTGTACTCACCAAGTTTCATCTCTTTGAAAACTCCCTAGCAGGGGTACCCGGGAGCTCGAACTTGGGTACCCGTCTCAATATGGTCGTTTGTAGGCAAAAGTCACCCTTTTTCTACGATACTTTTCTCAAAATTTTCCCGACGAATTTCTTTTAAATTTTTCCTGCCAGTTGCTCTATATGTGTCCTCTATACTCACCAAGTTTCATGTCTTTGAAAACTCCCTAGCTGGGGTACCCAGGAGCTCGAACTTGGGTACCCCACCGCCAATGAAGAGCATGAGCCCTTTGTAGTCTACGAGACTTTTCTCAAAATTTTCCCGACGAATTTCTTTTAAAAGATTCCTGCTAGTTGCTCTGTATACGCCCTCTGTACTCACCAAGTTTCATCTCTTTGAAAACTCCCTAGCAGGGGTACCCGGGAGCTCGAACTTGGGTACCCGTCTCAATATGGTCGTTTGTAGGCAAAAGTCACCCTTTTTCTACGATACTTTTCTCAAAATTTTCCCGACGAATTTCTTTTAAATCTTTCCTGCCAGTTGCTCTATATGTGTCCTCTATACTCACCAAGTTTCATGTCTTTGAAAACTCCCTAGCTGGGGTACCCAGGAGCTCGAACTTGGGTACCCCACCGCCAATGAAGAGCATGAGCCCTTTGTAGTCTACGAGACTTTTCTCAAAATTTTCCCGACGAATTTCTTTTAAAAGATTCCTGCTAGTTGCTCTGTATACGCCCTCTGTACTCACCAAGTTTCATCTCTTTGAAAACTCCCTAGCAGGGGTACCCGGGAGCTCGAACTTGGGTACCCGTCTCAATATGGTCGTTTGTAGGCAAAAGTCACCCTTTTTCTACGATACTTTTCTCAAAATTTTCCCGACGAATTTCTTTTAAATCTTTCCTGCCAGTTGCTCTATATGTGTCCTCTATACTCACCAAGTTTCATGTCTTTGAAAACTCCCTAGCTGGGGTACCCAGGAGCTCGAACTTGGGTACCCCACCGCCAATGAAGAGCATGAGCCCTTTGTAGTCTACGAGACTTTTCTCAAAATTTTCCCGACGAATTTCTTTTAAAAGATTCCTGCTAGTTGCTCTGTATACGCCCTCTGTACTCACCAAGTTTCATCTCTTTGAAAACTCCCTAGCAGGGGTACCCGGGAGCTCGAACTTGGGTACCCGTCTCAATATGGTCGTTTGTAAGCAAAAGTCACCCTTTTTCTACGATACTTTTCTCAAAATTTTCCCGACGAATTTCTTTTAAATTTTTCCTGCCAGTTGCTCTATATGTGTCCTCTATACTCACCAAGTTTCATGTCTTTGAAAACTCCCTAGCTGGGGTACCCAGGAGCTCGAACTTGGGTACCCCACCGCCAATGAAGAGCATGAGCCCTTTGTAGTCTACGAGACTTTTCTCAAAATTTTCCCGACGAATTTCTTTTAAAAGATTCCTGCTAGTTGCTCTGTATACGCCCTCTGTACTCACCAAGTTTCATCTCTTTGAAAACTCCCTAGCAGGGGTACCCGGGAGCTCGAACTTGGGTACCCGTCTCAATATGGTCGTTTGTAGGCAAAAGTCACCCTTTTTCTACGATACTTTTCTCAAAATTTTCCCGACGAATTTCTTTTAAATTTTTCCTGCCAGTTGCTCTATATGTGTCCTCTATACTCACCAAGTTTCATGTCTTTGAAAACTCCCTAGCTGGGGTACCCAGGAGCTCGAACTTGGGTACCCCACCGCCAATGAAGAGCATGAGCCCTTTGTAGTCTACGAGACTTTTCTCAAAATTTTCCCGACGAATTTCTTTTAAAAGATTCCTGCTAGTTGCTCTGTATACGCCCTCTGTACTCACCAAGTTTCATCTCTTTGAAAACTCCCTAGCAGGGGTACCCGGGAGCTCGAACTTGGGTACCCGTCTCAATATGGTCGTTTGTAGGCAAAAGTCACCCTTTTTCTACGATACTTTTCTCAAAATTTTCCCGACGAATTTCTTTTAAATTTTTCCTGCCAGTTGCTCTATATGTGTCCTCTATACTCACCAAGTTTCATGTCTTTGAAAACTCCCTAGCTGGGGTACCCAGGAGCTCGAACTTGGGTACCCCACCGCCAATGAAGAGCATGAGCCCTTTGTAGTCTACGAGACTTTTCTCAAAATTTTCCCGACGAATTTCTTTTAAAAGATTCCTGCTAGTTGCTCTGTATACGCCCTCTGTACTCACCAAGTTTCATCTCTTTGAAAACTCCCTAGCAGGGGTACCCGGGAGCTCGAACTTGGGTACCCGTCTCAATATGGTCGTTTGTAGGCAAAAGTCACCCTTTTTCTACGATACTTTTCTCAAAATTTTCCCGACGAATTTCTTTTAAATTTTTCCTGCCAGTTGCTCTATATGTGTCCTCTATACTCACCAAGTTTCATGTCTTTGAAAACTCCCTAGCTGGGGTACCCAGGAGCTCGAACTTGGGTACCCCACCGCCAATGAAGAGCATGAGCCCTTTGTAGTCTACGAGACTTTTCTCAAAATTTTCCCGACGAATTTCTTTTAAAAGATTCCTGCTAGTTGCTCTGTATACGCCCTCTGTACTCACCAAGTTTCATCTCTTTGAAAACTCCCTAGCAGGGGTACCCGGGAGCTCGAACTTGGGTACCCGTCTCAATATGGTCATTTGTAGGCAAAAGTCACCCTTTTTCTACGATACTTTTCTCAAAATTTTCCCGACGAATTTCTTTTAAATTTTTCCTGCCAGTTGCTCTATATGTGTCCTCTATACTCACCAAGTTTCATGTCTTTGAAAACTCCCTAGCTGGGGTACCCAGGAGCTCGAACTTGGGTACCCCACCGCCAATGAAGAGCATGAGCCCTTTGTAGTCTACGAGACTTTTCTCAAAATTTTCCCGACGAATTTCTTTTAAAAGATTCCTGCTAGTTGCTCTGTATACGCCCTCTGTACTCACCAAGTTTCATCTCTTTGAAAACTCCCTAGCAGGGGTACCCGGGAGCTCGAACTTGGGTACCCGTCTCAATATGGTCGTTTGTAGGCAAAAGTCACCCTTTTTCTACGATACTTTTCTCAAAATTTTCCCGACGAATTTCTTTTAAATTTTTCCTGCCAGTTGCTCTATATGTGTCCTCTATACTCACCAAGTTTCATGTCTTTGAAAACTCCCTAGCTGGGGTACCCAGGAGCTCGAACTTGGGTACCCCACCGCCAATGAAGAGATGAGCCCTTTGTAGTCTACGAGACTTTTCTCAAAATTTTCCCGACGAATTTCTTTTAAAAGATTCCTGCTAGTTGCTCTGTATACGCCCTCTGTACTCACCAAGTTTCATCTCTTTGAAAACTCCCTAGCAGGGGTACCCGGGAGCTCGAACTTGGGTACCCGTCTCAATATGGTCGTTTGTAGGCAAAAGTCACCCTTTTTCTACGATACTTTTCTCAAAATTTTCCCGACGAATTTCTTTTAAATTTTTCCTGCCAGTTGCTCTATATGTGTCCTCTATACTCACCAAGTTTCATGTCTTTGAAAACTCCCTAGCTGGGGTACCCAGGAGCTCGAACTTGGGTACCCCACCGCCAATGAAGAGCATGAGCCCTTTGTAGTCTACGAGACTTTTCTCAAAATTTTCCCGACGAATTTCTTTTAAAAGATTCCTGCTAGTTGCTCTGTATACGCCCTCTGTACTCACCAAGTTTCATCTCTTTGAAAACTCCCTAGCAGGGGTACCCGGGAGCTCGAACTTGGGTACCCGTCTCAATATGGTCGTTTGTAGGCAAAAGTCACCCTTTTTCTACGATACTTTTCTCAAAATTTTCCCGACGAATTTCTTTTAAATTTTTCCTGCCAGTTGCTCTATATGTGTCCTCTATACTCACCAAGTTTCATGTCTTTGAAAACTCCCTAGCTGGGGTACCCAGGAGCTCGAACTTGGGTACCCCACCGCCAATGAAGAGCATGAGCCCTTTGTAGTCTACGAGACTTTTCTCAAAATTTTCCCGACGAATTTCTTTTAAAAGATTCCTGCTAGTTGCTCTGTATACGCCCTCTGTACTCACCAAGTTTCATCTCTTTGAAAACTCCCTAGCAGGGGTACCCGGGAGCTCGAACTTGGGTACCCGTCTCAATATGGTCGTTTGTAGGCAAAAGTCACCCTTTTTCTACGATACTTTTCTCAAAATTTTCCCGACGAATTTCTTTTAAATTTTTCCTGCCAGTTGCTCTATATGTGTCCTCTATACTCACCAAGTTTCATGTCTTTGAAAACTCCCTAGCTGGGGTACCCAGGAGCTCGAACTTGGGTACCCCACCGCCAATGAAGAGCATGAGCCCTTTGTAGTCTACGAGACTTTTCTCAAAATTTTCCCGACGAATTTCTTTTAAAAGATTCCTGCTAGTTGCTCTGTATACGCCCTCTGTACTCACCAAGTTTCATCTCTTTGAAAACTCCCTAGCAGGGGTACCCGGGAGCTCGAACTTGGGTACCCGTCTCAATATGGTCGTTTGTAGGCAAAAGTCACCCTTTTTCTACGATACTTTTCTCAAAATTTTCCCGACGAATTTCTTTTAAATTTTTCCTGCCAGTTGCTCTATATGTGTCCTCTATACTCACCAAGTTTCATGTCTTTGAAAACTCCCTAGCTGGGGTACCCAGGAGCTCGAACTTGGGTACCCCACCGCCAATGAAGAGCATGAGCCCTTTGTAGTCTACGAGACTTTTCTCAAAATTTTCCCGACGAATTTCTTTTAAAAGATTCCTGCTAGTTGCTCTGTATACGCCCTCTGTACTCACCAAGTTTCATCTCTTTGAAAACTCCCTAGCAGGGGTACCCGGGAGCTCGAACTTGGGTACCCGTCTCAATATGGTCGTTTGTAGGCAAAAGTCACCCTTTTTCTACGATACTTTTCTCAAAATTTTCCCGACGAATTTCTTTTAAATTTTTCCTGCCAGTTGCTCTATATGTGTCCTCTATACTCACCAAGTTTCATGTCTTTGAAAACTCCCTAGCTGGGGTACCCAGGAGCTCGAACTTGGGTACCCCACCGCCAATGAAGAGCATGAGCCCTTTGTAGTCTACGAGACTTTTCTCAAAATTTTCCCGACGAATTTCTTTTAAAAGATTCCTGCTAGTTGCTCTGTATACGCCCTCTGTACTCACCAAGTTTCATCTCTTTGAAAACTCCCTAGCAGGGGTACCCGGGAGCTCGAACTTGGGTACCCGTCTCAATATGGTCGTTTGTAGGCAAAAGTCACCCTTTTTCTACGATACTTTTCTCAAAATTTTCCCGACGAATTTCTTTTAAATTTTTCCTGCCAGTTGCTCTATATGTGTCCTCTATACTCACCAAGTTTCATGTCTTTGAAAACTCCCTAGCTGGGGTACCCAGGAGCTCGAACTTGGGTACCCCACCGCCAATGAAGAGCATGAGCCCTTTGTAGTCTACGAGACTTTTCTCAAAATTTTCCCGACGAATTTCTTTTAAAAGATTCCTGCTAGTTGCTCTGTATACGCCCTCTGTACTCACCAAGTTTCATCTCTTTGAAAACTCCCTAGCAGGGGTACCCGGGAGCTCGAACTTGGGTACCCGTCTCAATATGGTCGTTTGTAGGCAAAAGTCACCCTTTTTCTACGATACTTTTCTCAAAATTTTCCCGACGAATTTCTTTTAAATTTTTCCTGCCAGTTGCTCTATATGTGTCCTCTATACTCACCAAGTTTCATGTCTTTGAAAACTCCCTAGCTGGGGTACCCAGGAGCTCGAACTTGGGTACCCCACCGCCAATGAAGAGCATGAGCCCTTTGTAGTCTACGAGACTTTTCTCAAAATTTTCCCGACGAATTTCTTTTAAAAGATTCCTGCTAGTTGCTCTGTATACGCCCTCTGTACTCACCAAGTTTCATCTCTTTGAAAACTCCCTAGCAGGGGTACCCGGGAGCTCGAACTTGGGTACCCGTCTCAATATGGTCGTTTGTAGGCAAAAGTCACCCTTTTTCTACGATACTTTTCTCAAAATTTTCCCGACGAATTTCTTTTAAATTTTTCCTGCCAGTTGCTCTATATGTGTCCTCTATACTCACCAAGTTTCATGTCTTTGAAAACTCCCTAGCTGGGGTACCCAGGAGCTCGAACTTGGGTACCCCACCGCCAATGAAGAGCATGAGCCCTTTGTAGTCTACGAGACTTTTCTCAAAATTTTCCCGACGAATTTCTTTTAAAAGATTCCTGCTAGTTGCTCTGTATACGCCCTCTGTACTCACCAAGTTTCATCTCTTTGAAAACTCCCTAGCAGGGGTACCCGGGAGCTCGAACTTGGGTACCCGTCTCAATATGGTCGTTTGTAGGCAAAAGTCACCCTTTTTCTACGATACTTTTCTCAAAATTTTCCCGACGAATTTCTTTTAAATTTTTCCTGCCAGTTGCTCTATATGTGTCCTCTATACTCACCAAGTTTCATGTCTTTGAAAACTCCCTAGCTGGGGTACCCAGGAGCTCGAACTTGGGTACCCCACCGCCAATGAAGAGCATGAGCCCTTTGTAGTCTACGAGACTTTTCTCAAAATTTTCCCGACGAATTTCTTTTAAAAGATTCCTGCTAGTTGCTCTGTATACGCCCTCTGTACTCACCAAGTTTCATCTCTTTGAAAACTCCCTAGCAGGGGTACCCGGGAGCTCGAACTTGGGTACCCGTCTCAATATGGTCGTTTGTAGGCAAAAGTCACCCTTTTTCTACGATACTTTTCTCAAAATTTTCCCGACGAATTTCTTTTAAATTTTTCCTGCCAGTTGCTCTATATGTGTCCTCTATACTCACCAAGTTTCATGTCTTTGAAAACTCCCTAGCTGGGGTACCCAGGAGCTCGAACTTGGGTACCCCACCGCCAATGAAGAGCATGAGCCCTTTGTAGTCTACGAGACTTTTCTCAAAATTTTCCCGACGAATTTCTTTTAAAAGATTCCTGCTAGTTGCTCTGTATACGCCCTCTGTACTCACCAAGTTTCATCTCTTTGAAAACTCCCTAGCAGGGGTACCCGGGAGCTCGAACTTGGGTACCCGTCTCAATATGGTCGTTTGTAGGCAAAAGTCACCCTTTTTCTACGATACTTTTCTCAAAATTTTCCCGACGAATTTCTTTTAAATTTTTCCTGCCAGTTGCTCTATATGTGTCCTCTATACTCACCAAGTTTCATGTCTTTGAAAACTCCCTAGCTGGGGTACCCAGGAGCTCGAACTTGGGTACCCCACCGCCAATGAAGAGCATGAGCCCTTTGTAGTCTACGAGACTTTTCTCAAAATTTTCCCGACGAATTTCTTTTAAAAGATTCCTGCTAGTTGCTCTGTATACGCCCTCTGTACTCACCAAGTTTCATCTCTTTGAAAACTCCCTAGCAGGGGTACCCGGGAGCTCGAACTTGGGTACCCGTCTCAATATGGTCGTTTGTAGGCAAAAGTCACCCTTTTTCTACGATACTTTTCTCAAAATTTTCCCGACGAATTTCTTTTAAATTTTTCCTGCCAGTTGCTCTATATGTGTCCTCTATACTCACCAAGTTTCATGTCTTTGAAAACTCCCTAGCTGGGGTACCCAGGAGCTCGAACTTGGGTACCCCACCGCCAATGAAGAGCATGAGCCCTTTGTAGTCTACGAGACTTTTCTCAAAATTTTCCCGACGAATTTCTTTTAAAAGATTCCTGCTAGTTGCTCTGTATACGCCCTCTGTACTCACCAAGTTTCATCTCTTTGAAAACTCCCTAGCAGGGGTACCCGGGAGCTCGAACTTGGGTACCCGTCTCAATATGGTCGTTTGTAGGCAAAAGTCACCCTTTTTCTACGATACTTTTCTCAAAATTTTCCCGACGAATTTCTTTTAAATTTTTCCTGCCAGTTGCTCTATATGTGTCCTCTATACTCACCAAGTTTCATGTCTTTGAAAACTCCCTAGCTGGGGTACCCAGGAGCTCGAACTTGGGTACCCCACCGCCAATGAAGAGCATGAGCCCTTTGTAGTCTACGAGACTTTTCTCAAAATTTTCCCGACGAATTTCTTTTAAAAGATTCCTGCTAGTTGCTCTGTATACGCCCTCTGTACTCACCAAGTTTCATCTCTTTGAAAACTCCCTAGCAGGGGTACCCGGGAGCTCGAACTTGGGTACCCGTCTCAATATGGTCGTTTGTAGGCAAAAGTCACCCTTTTTCTACGATACTTTTCTCAAAATTTTCCCGACGAATTTCTTTTAAATTTTTCCTGCCAGTTGCTCTATATGTGTCCTCTATACTCACCAAGTTTCATGTCTTTGAAAACTCCCTAGCTGGGGTACCCAGGAGCTCGAACTTGGGTACCCCACCGCCAATGAAGAGCATGAGCCCTTTGTAGTCTACGAGACTTTTCTCAAAATTTTCCCGACGAATTTCTTTTAAAAGATTCCTGCTAGTTGCTCTGTATACGCCCTCTGTACTCACCAAGTTTCATCTCTTTGAAAACTCCCTAGCAGGGGTACCCGGGAGCTCGAACTTGGGTACCCGTCTCAATATGGTCGTTTGTAGGCAAAAGTCACCCTTTTTCTACGATACTTTTCTCAAAATTTTCCCGACGAATTTCTTTTAAATTTTTCCTGCCAGTTGCTCTATATGTGTCCTCTATACTCACCAAGTTTCATGTCTTTGAAAACTCCCTAGCTGGGGTACCCAGGAGCTCGAACTTGGGTACCCCACCGCCAATGAAGAGCATGAGCCCTTTGTAGTCTACGAGACTTTTCTCAAAATTTTCCCGACGAATTTCTTTTAAAAGATTCCTGCTAGTTGCTCTGTATACGCCCTCTGTACTCACCAAGTTTCATCTCTTTGAAAACTCCCTAGCAGGGGTACCCGGGAGCTCGAACTTGGGTACCCGTCTCAATATGGTCGTTTGTAGGCAAAAGTCACCCTTTTTCTACGATACTTTTCTCAAAATTTTCCCGACGAATTTCTTTTAAATTTTTCCTGCCAGTTGCTCTATATGTGTCCTCTATACTCACCAAGTTTCATGTCTTTGAAAACTCCCTAGCTGGGGTACCCAGGAGCTCGAACTTGGGTACCCCACCGCCAATGAAGAGCATGAGCCCTTTGTAGTCTACGAGACTTTTCTCAAAATTTTCCCGACGAATTTCTTTTAAAAGATTCCTGCTAGTTGCTCTGTATACGCCCTCTGTACTCACCAAGTTTCATCTCTTTGAAAACTCCCTAGCAGGGGTACCCGGGAGCTCGAACTTGGGTACCCGTCTCAATATGGTCGTTTGTAGGCAAAAGTCACCCTTTTTCTACGATACTTTTCTCAAAATTTTCCCGACGAATTTCTTTTAAATTTTTCCTGCCAGTTGCTCTATATGTGTCCTCTATACTCACCAAGTTTCATGTCTTTGAAAACTCCCTAGCTGGGGTACCCAGGAGCTCGAACTTGGGTACCCCACCGCCAATGAAGAGCATGAGCCCTTTGTAGTCTACGAGACTTTTCTCAAAATTTTCCCGACGAATTTCTTTTAAAAGATTCCTGCTAGTTGCTCTGTATACGCCCTCTGTACTCACCAAGTTTCATCTCTTTGAAAACTCCCTAGCAGGGGTACCCGGGAGCTCGAACTTGGGTACCCGTCTCAATATGGTCGTTTGTAGGCAAAAGTCACCCTTTTTCTACGATACTTTTCTCAAAATTTTCCCGACGAATTTCTTTTAAATTTTTCCTGCCAGTTGCTCTATATGTGTCCTCTATACTCACCAAGTTTCATGTCTTTGAAAACTCCCTAGCTGGGGTACCCAGGAGCTCGAACTTGGGTACCCCACCGCCAATGAAGAGCATGAGCCCTTTGTAGTCTACGAGACTTTTCTCAAAATTTTCCCGACGAATTTCTTTTAAAAGATTCCTGCTAGTTGCTCTGTATACGCCCTCTGTACTCACCAAGTTTCATCTCTTTGAAAACTCCCTAGCAGGGGTACCCGGGAGCTCGAACTTGGGTACCCGTCTCAATATGGTCGTTTGTAGGCAAAAGTCACCCTTTTTCTACGATACTTTTCTCAAAATTTTCCCGACGAATTTCTTTTAAATTTTTCCTGCCAGTTGCTCTATATGTGTCCTCTATACTCACCAAGTTTCATGTCTTTGAAAACTCCCTAGCTGGGGTACCCAGGAGCTCGAACTTGGGTACCCCACCGCCAATGAAGAGCATGAGCCCTTTGTAGTCTACGAGACTTTTCTCAAAATTTTCCCGACGAATTTCTTTTAAAAGATTCCTGCTAGTTGCTCTGTATACGCCCTCTGTACTCACCAAGTTTCATCTCTTTGAAAACTCCCTAGCAGGGGTACCCGGGAGCTCGAACTTGGGTACCTCGTCTCAATATGGTCGTTTGTAGGCAAAAGTCACCCTTTTTCTACGATACTTTTCTCAAAATTTTCCCGACGAATTTCTTTTAAATTTTTCCTGCCAGTTGCTCTATATGTGTCCTCTATACTCACCAAGTTTCATGTCTTTGAAAACTCCCTAGCTGGGGTACCCAGGAGCTCGAACTTGGGTACCCCACCGCCAATGAAGAGCATGAGCCCTTTGTAGTCTACGAGACTTTTCTCAAAATTTTCCCGACGAATTTCTTTTAAAAGATTCCTGCTAGTTGCTCTGTATACGCCCTCTGTACTCACCAAGTTTCATCTCTTTGAAAACTCCCTAGCAGGGGTACCCGGGAGCTCGAACTTGGGTACCCGTCTCAATATGGTCGTTTGTAGGCAAAAGTCACCCTTTTTCTACGATACTTTCTCTCAAAATTTTCCCGACGAATTTCTTTTAAATTTTTCCTGCCAGTTGCTCTATATGTGTCCTCTATACTCACCAAGTTTCATGTCTTTGAAAACTCCCTAGCTGGGGTACCCAGGAGCTCGAACTTGGGTACCCCACCGCCAATGAAGAGCATGAGCCCTTTGTAGTCTACGAGACTTTTCTCAAAATTTTCCCGACGAATTTCTTTTAAAAGATTCCTGCTAGTTGCTCTGTATACGCCCTCTGTACTCACCAAGTTTCATCTCTTTGAAAACTCCCTAGCAGGGTACCCGGGAGCTCGAACTTGGGTACCCGTCTCAATATGGTCGTTTGTAGGCAAAAGTCACCCTTTTTCTACGATACTTTTCTCAAAATTTTCCCGACGAATTTCTTTTAAATTTTTTCCTGCCAGTTGCTCTATATGTGTCCTCTATACTCACCAAGTTTCATGTCTTTGAAAACTCCCTAGCTGGGGTACCCAGGAGCTCGAACTTGGGTACCCCACCGCCAATGAAGAGCATGAGCCCTTTGTAGTCTACGAGACTTTTCTCAAAATTTTCCCGACGAATTTCTTTTAAAAGATTCTGCTAGTTGCTCTGTATACGCCCTCTGTACTCACCAAGTTTCATCTCTTTGAAAACTCCCTAGCAGGGGTACCCGGGAGCTCGAACTTGGGTACCCGTCTCAATATGGTCGTTTGTAGGCAAAAGTCACCCTTTTTCTACGATACTTTTCTCAAAATTTTCCCGACGAATTTCTTTTAAATTTTTCCTGCCAGTTGCTCTATATGTGTCCTCTATACTCACCAAGTTTCATGTCTTTGAAAACTCCCTAGCTGGGGTACCCAGGAGCTCGAACTTGGGTACCCCACCGCCAATGGAAGAGCATGAGCCCCTTTGTAGTCTACGAGACTTTTCTCAAAATTTTCCCGACGAATTTCTTTTAAAAGATTCCTGCTAGTTGCTCTGTATACGCCCTCTGTACTCACCAAGTTTCATCTCTTTTGAAAACTCCCTAGCAGGGGTACCCGGGAGCTCGAACTTGGGTACCCGTCTCAATATGGTCGTTTGTAGGCAAAAGTCACCCTTTTTCTACGATACTTTTCTCAAAATTTTCCCGACGAATTTCTTTTAAATTTTTCCTGCCAGTTGCTCTATATGTGTCCTCTATACTCACCAAGTTTCATGTCTTTGAAAACTCCCTAGCTGGGGTACCCAGGAGCTCGAACTTGGGTACCCCACCGCCAATGAAGAGCATGAGCCCTTTGTAGTCTACGAGACTTTTCTCAAAATTTTCCCGACGAATTTCTTTTAAAAGATTCCTGCTAGTTGCTCTGTATACGCCCTCTGTACTCACCAAGTTTCATCTCTTTGAAAACTCCCTAGCAGGGGGTACCCGGGAGCTCGAACTTGGGTACCCGTCTCAATATGGTCGTTTGTAGGCAAAAGTCACCCTTTTTCTACGATACTTTTCTCAAAATTTTCCCGACGAATTTCTTTTAAATTTTTCCTGCCAGTTGCTCTATATGTGTCCTCTATACTCACCAAGTTTCATGTCTTTGAAAACTCCCTAGCTGGGGTACCCAGGAGCTCGAACTTGGGTACCCCACCGCTCAATGAAGAGCATGAGCCCTTTGTAGTCTACGAGACTTTTCTCAAAATTTTCCCGACGAATTTCTTTTAAAAGATTCCTGCTAGTTGCTCTGTATACGCCCTCTGTACTCACCAAGTTTCATCTCTTTGAAAACTCCCTAGCAGGGGTACCCGGGAGCTCGAACTTGGGTACCCGTCTCAATATGGTCGTTTGTAGGCAAAAGTCACCCTTTTTCTACGATACTTTTCTCAAAATTTTCCCGACGAATTTCTTTTAAATTTTTCCTGCCAGTTGCTCTATATGTGTCCTCTATACTCACCAAGTTTTATGTACTTTGAAAACTCCCTAGCTGGGGTACCCAGGAGCTCGAACTTGGGTACCCCACCGCCAATGAAGAGCATGAGCCCTTTGTAGTCTACGAGACTTTTCTCAAAATTTTCCCGACGAATTTCTTTTAAAAGATTCCTGCTAGTTGCTCTGTATACGCCCTCTGTACTCACCAAGTTTCATCTCTTTGAAAACTCCCTAGCAGGGGTACCCGGGAGCTCGACTTCGGGTACCCCTGCTAGGGAGTTTTCAAAGAGATGAAACTTGGTGAGTACAGAGGGCGTATACAGAGCAACTAGCAGGAATCTTTTAAAAGAAATTCGTCGGGAAAATTTTGAGAAAAGTCTCGTAGACTACAAAGGGCTCATGCTCTTCATTGGCGGTGGGGTACCCAAGTTCGAGCTCCTGGGTACCCCAGCTAGGGAGTTTTCAAAGACATAAAACTTGGTGAGTATAGAGGACACATATAGAGCAACTGGCAGGAAAAATTTAAAAAGAAATTCGTCGGGGAAAATTTTGAGAAAAGTATCGTAGAAAAAGGGTGACTTTTGCCTACAAACGACCATATTGAGACGGGTACCCAAGTTCGAGCTCCCGGGTACCCCTGCTAGGGAGTTTTCAAAGAGATGAAACTTGGTGAGTACAGAGGGCGTATACAGAGCAACTAGCAGGAATCTTTTAAAAGAAATTCGTCGGGAAAATTTTGAGAAAAGTCTCGTAGACTACAAAAGGGCTCATGCTCTTCATTGGCGGTGGGGTACCCAAGTTCGAGCTCCTGGGTACCCCAGCTAGGGAGTTTTCAAAGACATGAAACTTGGTGAGTATAGAGGACACATATAGAGCAACTGGCAGGAAAAATTTAAAAGAAATTCGTCGGGAAAATTTTGAGAAAAGTATCGTAGAAAAAGGGTGACTTTTGCCTACAAACGACCATATTGAGACGGGTACCCAAGTTCGAGCTCCCGGGTACCCCTGCTAGGGAGTTTTCAAAGAGATGAAACTTTGGTGAGTACAGAGGGCGTATACAGAGCAACTAGCAGGAATCTTTTAAAAGAAATTCGTCGGGAAAATTTTGAGAAAAGTCACTCGTAGACTACAAAGGGCTCATGCTCTTCATTGGCGGTGGGGTACCCAAGTTCGAGCTCCTGGGTACCCCAGCTAGGGAGTTTTCAAAGACATGAAACTTAGTGAGTATAGAGGACACATATAGAGCAACTGGCAGGAAAAATTTAAAAGAAATTCGTCGGGAAAATTTTGAGAAAAGTATCGTAGAAAAAGGGTGACTTTTGCCTACAAACGACCATATTGAGACGGGTACCGAAGTTCGAGCTCCCGGGTACCCCTGCTAGGGAGTTTTCAAAGAGATGAAACTTGGTGAGTACAGAGGGCGTATACAGAGCAACTAGCAGGAATCTTTTAAAAGAAATTCGTCGGGAAAATTTTGAGAAAAGTCTCGTAGACTACTGTAAAGGGCTCAATGCTCTTCATTGGCGGTGGGGTACCCAAGTTCGAGCTCCTGGGTACCCCAGCTAGGGAGTTTTCAAAGACATGAAACTTAGTGAGTATAGAGGACACATATAGAGCAACTGGCAGGAAAAATTTAAAAGAAATTCGTCGGGAAAATTTTGAGAAAAGTATCGTAGAAAAAGGGTGACTTTTGCCTACAAACGACCATATTGAGACGGGTACCGAAGTTCGAGCTCCCGGGTACCCCTGCTAGGGAGTTTTCAAAGAGATGAAACTTGGTGAGTACAGAGGGCGTATACAGAGCAACTAGCAGGAATCTTTTAAAAGAAATTCGTCGGGAAAATTTTGAGAAAAGTCTCGTAGACTACAAAGGGCTCATGCTCTTCATTGGCGGTGGGGTACCCAAGTTCGAGCTCCTGGGTACCCCAGCTAGGGAGTTTTCAAAGACATGAAACTTAGTGAGTATAGAGGACACATATAGAGCAACTGGCAGGAAAAATTTAAAAGAAATTCGTCGGGAAAATTTTGAGAAAAGTATCGTAGAAAAAGGGTGACTTTTGCCTACAAACGACCATATTGAGACGGGTACCGAAGTTCGAGCTCCCGGGTACCCCTGCTAGGGAGTTTTCAAAGAGATGAAACTTGGTGAGTACAGAGGGCGTATACAGAGCAACTAGCAGGAATCTTTTAAAAGAAATTCGTCGGGAAAATTTTGAGAAAAGTCTCGTAGACTACAAAGGGCTCATGCTCTTCATTGGCGGTGGGGTACCCAAGTTCGAGCTCCTGGGTACCCCAGCTAGGGAGTTTTCAAAGACATGAAACTTAGTGAGTATAGAGGACACATATAGAGCAACTGGCAGGAAAAATTTAAAAGAAATTCGTCGGGAAAATTTTGAGAAAAGTATCGTAGAAAAAGGGTGACTTTTGCCTACAAACGACCATATTGAGACGGGTACCGAAGTTCGAGCTCCCGGGTACCCCTGCTAGGGAGTTTTCAAAGAGATGAAACTTGGTGAGTACAGAGGGCGTATACAGAGCAACTAGCAGGAATCTTTTAAAAGAAATTCGTCGGGAAAATTTTGAGAAAAGTCTCGTAGACTACAAAGGGCTCATGCTCTTCATTGGCGGTGGGGTACCCAAGTTCGAGCTCCTGGGTACCCCAGCTAGGGAGTTTTCAAAGACATGAAACTTAGTGAGTATAGAGGACACATATAGAGCAACTGGCAGGAAAAATTTAAAAGAAATTCGTCGGGAAAATTTTGAGAAAAGTATCGTAGAAAAAGGGTGACTTTTGCCTACAAACGACCATATTGAGACGGGTACCGAAGTTCGAGCTCCCGGGTACCCCTGCTAGGGAGTTTTCAAAGAGATGAAACTTGGTGAGTACAGAGGGCGTATACAGAGCAACTAGCAGGAATCTTTTAAAAGAAATTCGTCGGGAAAATTTTGAGAAAAGTCTCGTAGACTACAAAGGGCTCATGCTCTTCATTGGCGGTGGGGTACCCAAGTTCGAGCTCCTGGGTACCCCAGCTAGGGAGTTTTCAAAGACATGAAACTTAGTGAGTATAGAGGACACATATAGAGCAACTGGCAGGAAAAATTTAAAAGAAATTCGTCGGGAAAATTTTGAGAAAAGTATCGTAGAAAAAGGGTGACTTTTGCCTACAAACGACCATATTGAGACGGGTACCGAAGTTCGAGCTCCCGGGTACCCCTGCTAGGGAGTTTTCAAAGAGATGAAACTTGGTGAGTACAGAGGGCGTATACAGAGCAACTAGCAGGAATCTTTTAAAAGAAATTCGTCGGGAAAATTTTGAGAAAAGTCTCGTAGACTACAAAGGGCTCATGCTCTTCATTGGCGGTGGGGTACCCAAGTTCGAGCTCCTGGGTACCCCAGCTAGGGAGTTTTCAAAGACATGAAACTTAGTGAGTATAGAGGACACATATAGAGCAACTGGCAGGAAAAATTTAAAAGAAATTCGTCGGGAAAATTTTGAGAAAAGTATCGTAGAAAAAGGGTGACTTTTGCCTACAAACGACCATATTGAGACGGGTACCGAAGTTCGAGCTCCCGGGTACCCCTGCTAGGGAGTTTTCAAAGAGATGAAACTTGGTGAGTACAGAGGGCGTATACAGAGCAACTAGCAGGAATCTTTTAAAAGAAATTCGTCGGGAAAATTTTGAGAAAAGTCTCGTAGACTACAAAGGGCTCATGCTCTTCATTGGCGGTGGGGTACCCAAGTTCGAGCTCCTGGGTACCCCAGCTAGGGAGTTTTCAAAGACATGAAACTTAGTGAGTATAGAGGACACATATAGAGCAACTGGCAGGAAAAATTTAAAAGAAATTCGTCGGGAAAATTTTGAGAAAAGTATCGTAGAAAAAGGGTGACTTTTGCCTACAAACGACCATATTGAGACGGGTACCGAAGTTCGAGCTCCCGGGTACCCCTGCTAGGGAGTTTTCAAAGAGATGAAACTTGGTGAGTACAGAGGGCGTATACAGAGCAACTAGCAGGAATCTTTTAAAAGAAATTCGTCGGGAAAATTTTGAGAAAAGTCTCGTAGACTACAAAGGGCTCATGCTCTTCATTGGCGGTGGGGTACCCAAGTTCGAGCTCCTGGGTACCCCAGCTAGGGAGTTTTCAAAGACATGAAACTTAGTGAGTATAGAGGACACATATAGAGCAACTGGCAGGAAAAATTTAAAAGAAATTCGTCGGGAAAATTTTGAGAAAAGTATCGTAGAAAAAGGGTGACTTTTGCCTACAAACGACCATATTGAGACGGGTACCGAAGTTCGAGCTCCCGGGTACCCCTGCTAGGGAGTTTTCAAAGAGATGAAACTTGGTGAGTACAGAGGGCGTATACAGAGCAACTAGCAGGAATCTTTTAAAAGAAATTCGTCGGGAAAATTTTGAGAAAAGTCTCGTAGACTACAAAGGGCTCATGCTCTTCATTGGCGGTGGGGTACCCAAGTTCGAGCTCCTGGGTACCCCAGCTAGGGAGTTTTCAAAGACATGAAACTTAGTGAGTATAGAGGACACATATAGAGCAACTGGCAGGAAAAATTTAAAAGAAATTCGTCGGGAAAATTTTGAGAAAAGTATCGTAGAAAAAGGGTGACTTTTGCCTACAAACGACCATATTGAGACGGGTACCGAAGTTCGAGCTCCCGGGTACCCCTGCTAGGGAGTTTTCAAAGAGATGAAACTTGGTGAGTACAGAGGGCGTATACAGAGCAACTAGCAGGAATCTTTTAAAAGAAATTCGTCGGGAAAATTTTGAGAAAAGTCTCGTAGACTACAAAGGGCTCATGCTCTTCATTGGCGGTGGGGTACCCAAGTTCGAGCTCCTGGGTACCCCAGCTAGGGAGTTTTCAAAGACATGAAACTTAGTGAGTATAGAGGACACATATAGAGCAACTGGCAGGAAAAATTTAAAAGAAATTCGTCGGGAAAATTTTGAGAAAAGTATCGTAGAAAAAGGGTGACTTTTGCCTACAAACGACCATATTGAGACGGGTACCGAAGTTCGAGCTCCCGGGTACCCCTGCTAGGGAGTTTTCAAAGAGATGAAACTTGGTGAGTACAGAGGGCGTATACAGAGCAACTAGCAGGAATCTTTTAAAAGAAATTCGTCGGGAAAATTTTGAGAAAAGTCTCGTAGACTACAAAGGGCTCATGCTCTTCATTGGCGGTGGGGTACCCAAGTTCGAGCTCCTGGGTACCCCAGCTAGGGAGTTTTCAAAGACATGAAACTTAGTGAGTATAGAGGACACATATAGAGCAACTGGCAGGAAAAATTTAAAAGAAATTCGTCGGGAAAATTTTGAGAAAAGTATCGTAGAAAAAGGGTGACTTTTGCCTACAAACGACCATATTGAGACGGGTACCGAAGTTCGAGCTCCCGGGTACCCCTGCTAGGGAGTTTTCAAAGAGATGAAACTTGGTGAGTACAGAGGGCGTATACAGAGCAACTAGCAGGAATCTTTTAAAAGAAATTCGTCGGGAAAATTTTGAGAAAAGTCTCGTAGACTACAAAGGGCTCATGCTCTTCATTGGCGGTGGGGTACCCAAGTTCGAGCTCCTGGGTACCCCAGCTAGGGAGTTTTCAAAGACATGAAACTTAGTGAGTATAGAGGACACATATAGAGCAACTGGCAGGAAAAATTTAAAAGAAATTCGTCGGGAAAATTTTGAGAAAAGTATCGTAGAAAAAGGGTGACTTTTGCCTACAAACGACCATATTGAGACGGGTACCGAAGTTCGAGCTCCCGGGTACCCCTGCTAGGGAGTTTTCAAAGAGATGAAACTTGGTGAGTACAGAGGGCGTATACAGAGCAACTAGCAGGAATCTTTTAAAAGAAATTCGTCGGGAAAATTTTGAGAAAAGTCTCGTAGACTACAAAGGGCTCATGCTCTTCATTGGCGGTGGGGTACCCAAGTTCGAGCTCCTGGGTACCCCAGCTAGGGAGTTTTCAAAGACATGAAACTTAGTGAGTATAGAGGACACATATAGAGCAACTGGCAGGAAAAATTTAAAAGAAATTCGTCGGGAAAATTTTGAGAAAAGTATCGTAGAAAAAGGGTGACTTTTGCCTACAAACGACCATATTGAGACGGGTACCGAAGTTCGAGCTCCCGGGTACCCCTGCTAGGGAGTTTTCAAAGAGATGAAACTTGGTGAGTACAGAGGGCGTATACAGAGCAACTAGCAGGAATCTTTTAAAAGAAATTCGTCGGGAAAATTTTGAGAAAAGTCTCGTAGACTACAAAGGGCTCATGCTCTTCATTGGCGGTGGGGTACCCAAGTTCGAGCTCCTGGGTACCCCAGCTAGGGAGTTTTCAAAGACATGAAACTTAGTGAGTATAGAGGACACATATAGAGCAACTGGCAGGAAAAATTTAAAAGAAATTCGTCGGGAAAATTTTGAGAAAAGTATCGTAGAAAAAGGGTGACTTTTGCCTACAAACGACCATATTGAGACGGGTACCGAAGTTCGAGCTCCCGGGTACCCCTGCTAGGGAGTTTTCAAAGAGATGAAACTTGGTGAGTACAGAGGGCGTATACAGAGCAACTAGCAGGAATCTTTTAAAAGAAATTCGTCGGGAAAATTTTGAGAAAAGTCTCGTAGACTACAAAGGGCTCATGCTCTTCATTGGCGGTGGGGTACCCAAGTTCGAGCTCCTGGGTACCCCAGCTAGGGAGTTTTCAAAGACATGAAACTTAGTGAGTATAGAGGACACATATAGAGCAACTGGCAGGAAAAATTTAAAAGAAATTCGTCGGGAAAATTTTGAGAAAAGTATCGTAGAAAAAGGGTGACTTTTGCCTACAAACGACCATATTGAGACGGGTACCGAAGTTCGAGCTCCCGGGTACCCCTGCTAGGGAGTTTTCAAAGAGATGAAACTTGGTGAGTACAGAGGGCGTATACAGAGCAACTAGCAGGAATCTTTTAAAAGAAATTCGTCGGGAAAATTTTGAGAAAAGTCTCGTAGACTACAAAGGGCTCATGCTCTTCATTGGCGGTGGGGTACCCAAGTTCGAGCTCCTGGGTACCCCAGCTAGGGAGTTTTCAAAGACATGAAACTTAGTGAGTATAGAGGACACATATAGAGCAACTGGCAGGAAAAATTTAAAAGAAATTCGTCGGGAAAATTTTGAGAAAAGTATCGTAGAAAAAGGGTGACTTTTGCCTACAAACGACCATATTGAGACGGGTACCGAAGTTCGAGCTCCCGGGTACCCCTGCTAGGGAGTTTTCAAAGAGATGAAACTTGGTGAGTACAGAGGGCGTATACAGAGCAACTAGCAGGAATCTTTTAAAAGAAATTCGTCGGGAAAATTTTGAGAAAAGTCTCGTAGACTACAAAGGGCTCATGCTCTTCATTGGCGGTGGGGTACCCAAGTTCGAGCTCCTGGGTACCCCAGCTAGGGAGTTTTCAAAGACATGAAACTTAGTGAGTATAGAGGACACATATAGAGCAACTGGCAGGAAAAATTTAAAAGAAATTCGTCGGGAAAATTTTGAGAAAAGTATCGTAGAAAAAGGGTGACTTTTGCCTACAAACGACCATATTGAGACGGGTACCGAAGTTCGAGCTCCCGGGTACCCCTGCTAGGGAGTTTTCAAAGAGATGAAACTTGGTGAGTACAGAGGGCGTATACAGAGCAACTAGCAGGAATCTTTTAAAAGAAATTCGTCGGGAAAATTTTGAGAAAAGTCTCGTAGACTACAAAGGGCTCATGCTCTTCATTGGCGGTGGGGTACCCAAGTTCGAGCTCCTGGGTACCCCAGCTAGGGAGTTTTCAAAGACATGAAACTTAGTGAGTATAGAGGACACATATAGAGCAACTGGCAGGAAAAATTTAAAAGAAATTCGTCGGGAAAATTTTGAGAAAAGTATCGTAGAAAAAGGGTGACTTTTGCCTACAAACGACCATATTGAGACGGGTACCGAAGTTCGAGCTCCCGGGTACCCCTGCTAGGGAGTTTTCAAAGAGATGAAACTTGGTGAGTACAGAGGGCGTATACAGAGCAACTAGCAGGAATCTTTTAAAAGAAATTCGTCGGGAAAATTTTGAGAAAAGTCTCGTAGACTACAAAGGGCTCATGCTCTTCATTGGCGGTGGGGTACCCAAGTTCGAGCTCCTGGGTACCCCAGCTAGGGAGTTTTCAAAGACATGAAACTTAGTGAGTATAGAGGACACATATAGAGCAACTGGCAGGAAAAATTTAAAAGAAATTCGTCGGGAAAATTTTGAGAAAAGTATCGTAGAAAAAGGGTGACTTTTGCCTACAAACGACCATATTGAGACGGGTACCGAAGTTCGAGCTCCCGGGTACCCCTGCTAGGGAGTTTTCAAAGAGATGAAACTTGGTGAGTACAGAGGGCGTATACAGAGCAACTAGCAGGAATCTTTTAAAAGAAATTCGTCGGGAAAATTTTGAGAAAAGTCTCGTAGACTACAAAGGGCTCATGCTCTTCATTGGCGGTGGGGTACCCAAGTTCGAGCTCCTGGGTACCCCAGCTAGGGAGTTTTCAAAGACATGAAACTTAGTGAGTATAGAGGACACATATAGAGCAACTGGCAGGAAAAATTTAAAAGAAATTCGTCGGGAAAATTTTGAGAAAAGTATCGTAGAAAAAGGGTGACTTTTGCCTACAAACGACCATATTGAGACGGGTACCGAAGTTCGAGCTCCCGGGTACCCCTGCTAGGGAGTTTTCAAAGAGATGAAACTTGGTGAGTACAGAGGGCGTATACAGAGCAACTAGCAGGAATCTTTTAAAAGAAATTCGTCGGGAAAATTTTGAGAAAAGTCTCGTAGACTACAAAGGGCTCATGCTCTTCATTGGCGGTGGGGTACCCAAGTTCGAGCTCCTGGGTACCCCAGCTAGGGAGTTTTCAAAGACATGAAACTTAGTGAGTATAGAGGACACATATAGAGCAACTGGCAGGAAAAATTTAAAAGAAATTCGTCGGGAAAATTTTGAGAAAAGTATCGTAGAAAAAGGGTGACTTTTGCCTACAAACGACCATATTGAGACGGGTACCGAAGTTCGAGCTCCCGGGTACCCCTGCTAGGGAGTTTTCAAAGAGATGAAACTTGGTGAGTACAGAGGGCGTATACAGAGCAACTAGCAGGAATCTTTTAAAAGAAATTCGTCGGGAAAATTTTGAGAAAAGTCTCGTAGACTACAAAGGGCTCATGCTCTTCATTGGCGGTGGGGTACCCAAGTTCGAGCTCCTGGGTACCCCAGCTAGGGAGTTTTCAAAGACATGAAACTTAGTGAGTATAGAGGACACATATAGAGCAACTGGCAGGAAAAATTTAAAAGAAATTCGTCGGGAAAATTTTGAGAAAAGTATCGTAGAAAAAGGGTGACTTTTGCCTACAAACGACCATATTGAGACGGGTACCGAAGTTCGAGCTCCCGGGTACCCCTGCTAGGGAGTTTTCAAAGAGATGAAACTTGGTGAGTACAGAGGGCGTATACAGAGCAACTAGCAGGAATCTTTTAAAAGAAATTCGTCGGGAAAATTTTGAGAAAAGTCTCGTAGACTACAAAGGGCTCATGCTCTTCATTGGCGGTGGGGTACCCAAGTTCGAGCTCCTGGGTACCCCAGCTAGGGAGTTTTCAAAGACATGAAACTTAGTGAGTATAGAGGACACATATAGAGCAACTGGCAGGAAAAATTTAAAAGAAATTCGTCGGGAAAATTTTGAGAAAAGTATCGTAGAAAAAGGGTGACTTTTGCCTACAAACGACCATATTGAGACGGGTACCGAAGTTCGAGCTCCCGGGTACCCCTGCTAGGGAGTTTTCAAAGAGATGAAACTTGGTGAGTACAGAGGGCGTATACAGAGCAACTAGCAGGAATCTTTTAAAAGAAATTCGTCGGGAAAATTTTGAGAAAAGTCTCGTAGACTACAAAGGGCTCATGCTCTTCATTGGCGGTGGGGTACCCAAGTTCGAGCTCCTGGGTACCCCAGCTAGGGAGTTTTCAAAGACATGAAACTTAGTGAGTATAGAGGACACATATAGAGCAACTGGCAGGAAAAATTTAAAAGAAATTCGTCGGGAAAATTTGAGAAAAGTATCGTAGAAAAAGGGTGACTTTTGCCTACAAACGACCATATTGAGACGGGTACCGAAGTTCGAGCTCCCGGGTACCCCTGCTAGGGAGTTTTCAAAGAGATGAAACTTGGTGAGTACAGAGGGCGTATACAGAGCAACTAGCAGGAATCTTTTAAAAGAAATTCGTCGGGAAAATTTTGAGAAAAGTCTCGTAGACTACAAAGGGCTCATGCTCTTCATTGGCGGTGGGGTACCCAAGTTCGAGCTCCTGGGTACCCCAGCTAGGGAGTTTTCAAAGACATGAAACTTAGTGAGTATAGAGGACACATATAGAGCAACTGGCAGGAAAAATTTAAAAGAAATTCGTCGGGAAAATTTTGAGAAAAGTATCGTAGAAAAAGGGTGACTTTTGCCTACAAACGACCATATTGAGACGGGTACCGAAGTTCGAGCTCCCGGGTACCCCTGCTAGGGAGTTTTCAAAGAGATGAAACTTGGTGAGTACAGAGGGCGTATACAGAGCAACTAGCAGGAATCTTTTAAAAGAAATTCGTCGGGAAAATTTTGAGAAAAGTCTCGTAGACTACAAAGGGCTCATGCTCTTCATTGGCGGTGGGGTACCCAAGTTCGAGCTCCTGGGTACCCCAGCTAGGGAGTTTTCAAAGACATGAAACTTAGTGAGTATAGAGGACACATATAGAGCAACTGGCAGGAAAAATTTAAAAGAAATTCGTCGGGAAAATTTTGAGAAAAGTATCGTAGAAAAAGGGTGACTTTTGCCTACAAACGACCATATTGAGACGGGTACCGAAGTTCGAGCTCCCGGGTACCCCTGCTAGGGAGTTTTCAAAGAGATGAAACTTGGTGAGTACAGAGGGCGTATACAGAGCAACTAGCAGGAATCTTTTAAAAGAAATTCGTCGGGAAAATTTTGAGAAAAGTCTCGTAGACTACAAAGGGCTCATGCTCTTCATTGGCGGTGGGGTACCCAAGTTCGAGCTCCTGGGTACCCCAGCTAGGGAGTTTTCAAAGACATGAAACTTAGTGAGTATAGAGGACACATATAGAGCAACTGGCAGGAAAAATTTAAAAGAAATTCGTCGGGAAAATTTTGAGAAAAGTATCGTAGAAAAAGGGTGACTTTTGCCTACAAACGACCATATTGAGACGGGTACCGAAGTTCGAGCTCCCGGGTACCCCTGCTAGGGAGTTTTCAAAGAGATGAAACTTGGTGAGTACAGAGGGCGTATACAGAGCAACTAGCAGGAATCTTTTAAAAGAAATTCGTCGGGAAAATTTTGAGAAAAGTCTCGTAGACTACAAAGGGCTCATGCTCTTCATTGGCGGTGGGGTACCCAAGTTCGAGCTCCTGGGTACCCCAGCTAGGGAGTTTTCAAAGACATGAAACTTAGTGAGTATAGAGGACACATATAGAGCAACTGGCAGGAAAAATTTAAAAGAAATTCGTCGGGAAAATTTTGAGAAAAGTATCGTAGAAAAAGGGTGACTTTTGCCTACAAACGACCATATTGAGACGGGTACCGAAGTTCGAGCTCCCGGGTACCCCTGCTAGGGAGTTTTCAAAGAGATGAAACTTGGTGAGTACAGAGGGCGTATACAGAGCAACTAGCAGGAATCTTTTAAAAGAAATTCGTCGGGAAAATTTTGAGAAAAGTCTCGTAGACTACAAAGGGCTCATGCTCTTCATTGGCGGTGGGGTACCCAAGTTCGAGCTCCTGGGTACCCCAGCTAGGGAGTTTTCAAAGACATGAAACTTAGTGAGTATAGAGGACACATATAGAGCAACTGGCAGGAAAAATTTAAAGAAATTCGTCGGGAAAATTTTGAGAAAAGTATCGTAGAAAAAGGGTGACTTTTGCCTACAAACGACCATATTGAGACGGGTACCGAAGTTCGAGCTCCCGGGTACCCCTGCTAGGGAGTTTTCAAAGAGATGAAACTTGGTGAGTACAGAGGGCGTATACAGAGCAACTAGCAGGAATCTTTTAAAAGAAATTCGTCGGGAAAATTTTGAGAAAAGTCTCGTAGACTACAAAGGGCTCATGCTCTTCATTGGCGGTGGGGTACCCAAGTTCGAGCTCCTGGGTACCCCAGCTAGGGAGTTTTCAAAGACATGAAACTTAGTGAGTATAGAGGACACATATAGAGCAACTGGCAGGAAAAATTTAAAAGAAATTCGTCGGGAAAATTTTGAGAAAAGTATCGTAGAAAAAGGGTGACTTTTGCCTACAAACGACCATATTGAGACGGGTACCGAAGTTCGAGCTCCCGGGTACCCCTGCTAGGGAGTTTTCAAAGAGATGAAACTTGGTGAGTACAGAGGGCGTATACAGAGCAACTAGCAGGAATCTTTTAAAAGAAATTCGTCGGGAAAATTTTGAGAAAAGTCTCGTAGACTACAAAGGGCTCATGCTCTTCATTGGCGGTGGGTACCCAAGTTCGAGCTCCTGGGTACCCCAGCTAGGGAGTTTTCAAAGACATGAAACTTAGTGAGTATAGAGGACACATATAGAGCAACTGGCAGGAAAAATTTAAAAGAAATTCGTCGGGAAAATTTTGAG